>BMAV01008174.1:0-86644 GCA_019973955.1 Trichonephila inaurata madagascariensis | reverse complement strand
AATTTTTTCCTTCGCAAATATTGTCAAGATCATTGATTGTATTTCAAAAGCCTTCGGCGCATCTTTACTGATATCAGCCCAATGAAAGGGATAGTATTTTGGCAAGGCATATAAACACGCCAGGGAAAGTTAACAAATCAGCTGAGCACGTATATATACGCCTGCATCAGTTAATGGGTTAAATTCGTTCCATTTTTTTATTTTTGGAATATTTTGGAAATAATAAACCTAAATTAAATGAGATAGCTAATTCAGAGTGTAGCACATGCTATAATTCCCAGAATGGAATGCAGATGTCGCTACGGTATGGACACATTAGAGACAGTAGTATTAACTGTAAACGCACTGCCAATGTTTTAAGATCACCCAATCCCCTCCTGCTATTCCTGGACTATATTTAAACTAAAATTTGCTTTAACTTGCTTCTCTAAATGTTTAATTGTATTTGTCTTGTAAAGTATTGTATAATCATCTTCTGTAGTTGTGATATCTTCTGTTATTAAATGCATTATTTTATCCATGAGATTTTGTCCTTTACTTTTAACCCAGTACTTAAATCACCGCTATAAGAGTGAAATTCGGGGAAAAAGTATATCGTAACCTAACATTACGTATCGAAATTTCTAACATTACGTATAGCAAAATCGTGAAAAATAATTAGAAATACATTTATCAAGTTTTTTCATTGATTTAAAGCAAAGTTATAAAACATTTTGGTAAAAGGGTGTATCATTTACTCAGTACATTTTATATAGAAACAAATTAAGAGAACTCACTGATATATACAACGCAGCGAATTAAGTTTTAAATTTTTTATTTGTATTACATTACGAATAACACATTCAGAATAGTGATAGTGGTTAATGCTGTAGCAAAGAAAATTATCTTAAGGATCCGAATTAAAATTCATGAGGGACTCATTGTTATTTTTTCCACGTTTCCCTTAGAAGTGACACGAGAGCTATTGTTAACGGACCTCATAATTTTTAAAAACTGTCAAATTATGGGGATGAAACTAGGGTTTGAAACCACTATTTTAACTTCCGTGCCATACCAACGTGAACACTTTGAGTCCCAATAGATTTAAACTGTAGCAATTCCATTCATGCCGATTAGAATTAGAACACAAGCTAATGCGACTTCTTTAAAATGTTACTGGTTACAAATTCTATACCAGCTGTCACCAAACTTTATAATTTCCTAGAGCACTATGTGTGCAATTTTACATTAAACGGATTGTTAATATAATTGACCAAGGCCACTTTAAGGCTAAGTCACTTTTGTCATGTGTATAGGGAGCAAAAAATTGGAGGGCCGAAAAAGAGAAAAAATTAAAATTGCAGTGAACATACCCGCGCTACGAAGCTCTCAAAACAAGATTCTAGATATTCAGAAATCTTCATGAAAAGAAACAAGAAGCTACCTTAAGGTATGCGACAACGTTCGGAACCGTGATTTTAAAAAAGCGCATCAATGGATAGTTTTCATGATATTTAGTGTCACTTAGATTAGAATACATGTATAAAATTGTTTTAAGGAATTATGACAAAAAATATTTAAATACAATATTTTGGCAAAAAATTAACTTAGAATAACCTTTATTCCAAATGTTCTCCTTTTGTAAAAAATGCTTCTATTGTATTAATATTTTGCTTTTATATAGCTCAGATCTCTGTACAGAGACTCAACTAGGACTTCTGAAAAATTCAAATTATTTTCAGAGTTACAACCATTTGAAATAAAGATCGGCGTATTTTCTTAAAATTTCTCCCTTCTGTTTTCGTAAAACAAGGATAAACCGACTTCCGAGTTATGCATTTCAAAAATTCTGGTTGAGCCTCTGTACAGAGGTCAAACTGAATCGAGCAAAATATTAATACAGTAAAGCATTTTTAAAAGAACGGAAAAAGGTTATTCTAAGTAAATTTTACACCAAAATATTATTTAAACAGTGCCAAATGTCCTTAAACAATTTTATACAGATAATCTAATGACGATATATGTATAAATATTATCCATTTACATGGTTTTGCAAATTCACGGTTCTGAACGTAGTCGGATACCTTAAAGATATCGATGAAGAGCAATTTGTGCAAGAGTGTTAACGTTTCAGAATGTATATGAAGGTGGGGAAAAAAACAAGGCAAATATCTTTCTATATCAAGAAAAATAAGTTGAAAAGTGCTTTCCCAAATTTAGAAGTCGCACCGAGAATTTACTTGACTCTTCACGTGACTATCTGTACAGCAGAGAGAAGTATTTCTGCTCTGAAAATATTAAAGAATAAGAATAAGATCTACAATGAAAAATGAAAAGTTTCAAAGTTTGATGTTGCTATGTACTCAGAATGAGAGATATTACTATTAAAACTGATTACAATGACGTGATTAACAATTTTGCTATAATTAAAGCTCGAAGGAAATCTTTGATGTTTAAGTATAATAATGATAGCAGTGACTCGAGGAATAATAAGGATGTCGAAAAGTAAAAGATAATAAAGCGATGGAAAAGCTGACATTTAACAATTTGAAAACAGCTAATACGATAATGTATTATCTATGCAGTAATTACAAACGATTTCATTAATTTACTGTTCTAATTTACAAAAGGGGTGGCGGTCCCTGATACCATAAAGCAGTGCTTCTCAAACTTTCAATGTTTGCGACCCAATATTCAATCATAATTTGCATCATGCCCCCTCCATACAATAACGATGTATTAAATTCGATATCAATAATGCTATACTTTGACGCTAAACATACAATACGACTTTAACCCCTTAAGTACAACCGACGTATATAAACACCTCACTCAGTCAGTGTTTTAATTGGGTAGACGATATTTACGTTTTTTCCGACGTGTTATCTTTTCTGTGAACTGCTACCAATAAAATTATTCCGAAGGCATTGGAAGGCACTAAAATGACCTTGACAGTGTTTGCGAAGGATTTACTTACATCAGAGGATTTTTGATTATTTATTCCTTTTCTATCCACTTCAATACACCACATACGCTTACCTATGTGCTAAACAGTGGCATTGGGAAACGAATCGCGTAATTTATAATAGGCATTTAAGGGATTAATTATAAACCGTACAAATTATCAAGATAAGTGTTAATGTTGGCATATAATTTTATATGACAAATCCATGGGCTCACTGGTAATTATTAAATTTGTCCTTAACTTAGTATTGTTAAATTAATTATAAAATAGATTATGCAGTACTAAAACATTTATAAGTGTATTATAGTATAAAAGAGTATTTTATTTTTTGTTATATCGGAATGTATTTGTTTGATTACTTTCAGTAAGTTAATAATTATTTAAAATATTCTTTTGTTTTCGACTTTTGAATATGCTCGTGCCCCCCTTCTAAGGTTATCACGCCCCCCTAGGGGGCGTGACCCACAGTTTGAGAAACACTGCCATAAAGTAAAAAATGTGTGAATAAGAGTGATCACACCATTCCACTATCCTTTTCTTAAAGCAGTTGGTTGCCATTCTTTAAAACGGTTGGTACATAGGTGGTGGATAATAAAAAGACTCTCCAGAGAACAAAACCAAAGAAACGGAAAATTCGTCCGGAATTAAAACAGGCAAGGTAAGAACTGAAGGAGGGTGGATGCTATGGATATAGTGTGTTGAGGGGTGCAACAGTTTTGATGTGCTTAGGAATCCGGGGAGGTTAGAAACGGCCCTGTGGTTGACCACGATACGGCAGATCGTTATAACAAGTCATTTTTTATTTATCTCTATTTACTTTTCCATATTACTGGAAAGGAACATCACGAAGAGCAAGAGAAACTGGTAACGCCAAGACCGGTAAGACAAAAGAACAAACAGGTAACGCCAAACAGTATCAACAAATTGAACTATTAGGTCACCAATTTATCATGGTTGTCAACTCTCACTTTGAAATGTCACTCGATATACCCACAAAAGTAACTACAAAGTTCATAAACTCAAAAATATTTTCGCTAAAAGAAGCAGATAAATTTTTTTAAAAAAATATGTAATCCATATTCCGTAATACTTTTTGTTGATTGCCATTTTTTAAACTGAATCTTCTTAACCCGCGGTCACTCACGCCTGTTTTCTACCGTCGTTACTCGGGTGTAGAAGCTACCCAAACTTTTAACACGTGTATTTAATTATGAAAATAAAATTAAGTCATTATAATACATATTTATAAAGTACAAGATGTTTTTTGTATTATACAAATAAAATTATAAAATTTATTGAATACAAATGAGACTAACATTAATTTAAACTAAACATGCAAAATTTTCATTTTAAAACACATAATTTTATATTTTTTCATAAACCAGTATATATATATAAAACGTATATACCAGTAATAAATATACTTTATTATTAATGAGATAATGATAGTAGAAAATAGAAAAATAATATTTTAATCATTTTCCAAACATTCAGAGCAGACAGTATACACATACTCAACTTCTCGCGGGAGTTATCGCGGGTTGAAAACATAAATAAAGTCCAAATTTTTCTGTAGACATCAAAAATATTTCAAGGATCACCAGAGTGACGTAGATCTAAGATTGGCGATTGCTGGATTATACCACTGGCTACAACAATCGATTCATAAATGAATCTAAATTTGTTTTAATGATGAATTAATGGAAATATACTTAATTTAGATTTATTTGTCTCATCAAATACACAAACAATAATGCACATGGTTTACTTTTAATTTTAAAGTAGTAAAAATATTTATTGCAATTAACTTAATATAGAAGATACGTAATCTGATTAACCTTTTTGCTTTTAGCATTAATCAAAACCTGTGCCAAGTGGATTAATTGCTTTTCAATGATAGTAATTGTATTTCTTAAGTATAGTAAGTATGACCTACATAGAACAAACTGTCGAGAAATCTTATTATGGGTCTCTCAGAGATAAGCGTTTAGAAAATTGTATATTTTAATTGAATTATGTAAAAAAAATATCATAACATCAAGCAAACAGAAAGATGCTGTAAATTTTGAACTGAGGAAAAACAACAACAAATTGTGTATTTTTATATAAAATAATTTCATTCATTAAAATATTCCCCTCCCTTTTCATTGAGCAATACATTCCGAGCAAGAAACTAATTTAAAAACTCCATTTTTATAAAACTACTTATTTTTTTTCCCAAAAGCTTCTGACGTTTTCTTTTCAAATTCTGCTCCGCGATTCAAATGCTTACCACGCATCCTACTGTTGAAAGTTATATATAGGCGATAATGAAATATGCAATGGAATATACCTAGGGAAAAATAATATTAAATATATAATTTTTTTTCTGGTCCCCATAGCAACGTGATATAACTTTCAACATGATGTTAAAAATATTAACGTTGAATTTCCGCATCCATTTTGAACAGGGGTGGGCAATTGTTTTGGCTTAGAGGTCACATTGTGGAAACAGAGACTATTTGAGGACACCTTTTTGAAATAATTGCATTCATATGTTAATTTTGCATCCTAGAAAAGGTGTAAAATGTACAATAAAAATTAGTAAGCAGAAGTTAAATAAAATAGAGACTGCTTTATTCAATATATTTACTGCGCTAATTTCGTATCTATAGCCAGGCAAGCACATTTAATTTTAGAATAGGTTTAATGAGTCAAATGTAACTTATCACACTTTTAAACAATTTGCTTTAAATCAGGGGTGAGAATTCTTGTTGCTCATCGTAAATAAATGTCAGCCACCTTACATCTATATTTAATCGCATTGATCTTCATGCAAGAAAAACTTTGCTCACAAATATATGTCGACACAAATACAGAAAACATTTTCTCATTTTTGGTTTTCTGACTTCTTGGTGGACCGCAAGTAAACATTTTGAGGGCCTCATGGGATCCTTGGGTCGCTTTTTGCCCATTTGAGAAAAAAAGACTTTTTTATAACACTTATTGCACCACACACACACACACACACACACACACACACACACACACACACACACACACACACACACACACACACACACACACACACACACACACACACACACACACACACACACACACACACACACACACACACACACACACACACACACACACACACACACACACACACACACACACACACACACACACACACACACACACACACACACACACAAAACACACACACACACACACACACACACACACACACACACACACACACACACACACACACACACACACACACACACACACACACACACACACACACACACACACCCCCACACACACACACACACAATTAGATATTAATTTATAACGAAAAGTTTTATCAAAGTTTTAACCGGGGCTCTAAGTTTGATAGTTAATAAGGTAGATAGATATTTTCAAAGGTTTCTAAGTTTGTTGGGCTAATAAGGTAGATATATATTTTCTCGTTTTCTAAAATTCATTGTTAATAAAAAATTATGTATTTTCTCGAGTTCTTTGAAAGCTATAAGGTAGATGATATTTTTCGAGTTCTAAGTTTGAAATCTATGACATGGATACACATATTTTCTCGAACTCTTATTTAATATTAAGGTTTATTTCTGTTTTCTAAGGTTTTAGCTAATACAGGGCGTGCAAAACCCGACAAACAATTTTCTTATAACCTTACAAAAGATTAAGAAATTAACAAAATATAACAAATAATAATAAGAGTACACTCATACTAATAAATAAATTAAATTGGTTTCAAAGTGACCGCTATTTGCAGCAATACAAAGGCCCAAACGCTTGCAGAAATTTTCAACAATCATCCTCAAATCTTTTAAGAGTTACATATACCCCATTCCCGCAGAAGTGATTGCCTTAGAGAGTCCAATGTTTTGTTCGGTTTAGTGTGCAGGTCCTGGTCTCTCTCTCTAAAATGGACCATACACTGTAGTTCATGGGACTAAGAGCCGGTGAGTAAGTGATCATTCTTCAGATGTAATCATGTCTGAAAAATGCGCTTTGCACCACTCTTGTGCCTTTTTAGCTTTGCAAACTGGTGCAGTCTTTTTGAAGCGTCCAATTTGCATTTCCGAAATGCTTTTGGTCCCACGGAAGTACAACAGCTTCAATAACGTCCGTCCAGTATACTGTTTGATTGATTTAACACCCTGAAGGAAGGAAGATTCGTTCTGGGTACCTTCCGCTCCGAACTCAAGTACTTAACCGATCACGCCAAAACGATCGTCTTCGCGTGATGTTGGTGCTAATTATATAGATATCACACCGTCAGCCACATACTCCCCTGCCAGTGTTTCGGCGAATAGGCGAACAAACGATACCATATTCGTGGCGAGCATGTGAGCAGTTGCGTCACTTGGTGGGTTGCGTCATTCGTGCGAGACGGCTTTGAGAATTGCGTCATTTGTGTGATGGTTCGATTGTGTCATTTTTGTGAGACAGCTTGAGAATTGCGTCATTTGTGTGACGGTTTGTTTGCGTCATTTGTGTGAGACGACTTTGAGAAGTAATGGTTTATTTGCGTCAATGTTTAACGGCTTAGTTGCTTTTGCGGTGGATAGATGACGCCACGACTGTGGCGCGTGAAGGGTGCGGTTCCCTTGCACGGCCAGGGTCACCAATGAAGGAAGGAAGATTCGTTCTGGGTACCTTCCGCTCCGAACGCAAGTACTTAACCGATCACGCCAAAACGATCGTCTTCGCGTGATGTTGGTACTAGGTCATATAGATGTCACATCTCCACAACCCTCTTCCACAAAAACCAAAAGCGTTTTGCCACTTGCACAAATTCCGCCCCAGACCATGACCGACTTTGAATATTGGTAATATTCAACAGTTTTCGAGGTGCTTGGAGCATTCACACACCACATTTTATCGTTTTGGGAGTTATGAACTTGTTGAACCGTAAAAAGATTCTCATTAGTGAAAAGGAATCTCTCTCAACGCTGACTTGCGGCTTGTCTTAAAAGTTTTCGGCATCTTCGGAGCCACACGAGTTTGTTTATTCAGTGAAAAGCTGAACTTTTCGGAACTTGTAAGGCTTCAGTCCAAGCTCCGTTTTTGCTATCCACGTCGCTGATCTGTCACTTATTCCCATGTCACGAGTGATCTGTCTCATGGAAACCCTCGGATTTCTCTGGACTCGCTTTTTGGTGACCTTACGATTCTTTGAAGTGTTTACAGTGCGTTTTCTCCCACTTACTGGAGGTCGACCATCATTGTCAATTTCTTTGAAATGACAGATTGCATCAGACACTGTTTGCCGTGGTACATTAAGGAAACGAACTGTCGTTTTCATTGCTGAAGCAACTCTAAAATAGCAGACATATTTTTTGCTCAACGTTATTAAAAACACATAAATCAAAGTAAAAACTAAGAAATATATTTAAGAATATTTTATTATTAAAGTGTTAGATAAAGAAACATGAAAAGACCAATTGAAAGGAAATTCGTTTATTCTTGGAGGCAAGAAATTTGTCCGAGTTTTTTTGTCGCACCCTGTAAGTAAGACATGTATTTTCTCGAGTTCTAACTTTGAAAGCAAATAAGGAAGATATATTTTTCATTTACAGTATAAAAGAGATAAATTTACACAAATGGATGAAATTATTATTAACAAAGAGAACCCTTTTATTCATTAAAATGTAAATTGATTTAAGGTATCCGACTACGTTCGGAACCGTGATTTTAAAAAAGCGCATAAATGGATATTTTTCATGATATTTAGGGTCACTCAGGTTAGAATGCATGCAAAAAATTGTTTTAAGGACATATTGACAAAAAAAATTATTTAAATGCACTATTTTGGCAAAAAACTTAGAATAATCTGTTTTCAAAATGTTTTCCTTTTGTGAAAAATGCTTCTGTTATCACAATATTTTGCCTGTATACCGCTCAGACCTCTGTACAGAGGCTCAACTAGAAGTTTTGAAAAATTCACATTATTTTCAGAGTTACAACCCATTGATTTAATGATCGGCGTTTTTTTCTTAAAATTGCTCTCCTCTGTTGTCTTAAAATATGGATAATTCCACTTCTAAGTGATATATTTCAAAAATTCTAGTTGAGCTTCTGTAGAGAGGTCTGAGCTATGTGCAAACAAAATATTATTATAATAGAAATATTTATCACAAAAGGAGAACATTTTGAAAAAAGATTATTCTAAGTTAATTTTTTGCCAAAATATTGTATTAAAATAATTTTTTTTATCAAAATGTACTTAAGACAATTATATACATGTATTCTAATTTAAGTGAAACTAAATATCATGAAAATTATCCATTTATGTACTTTTTCAAAATCACGGTTCCGAATATCGATACTTAACATTTCGGTTATGAAAATGATACTTTTTCCAGCAGTCCGAGCAATGATACAAAGAGAACCCTTTTATTCATTAAAATATTAATTGACTTAACACATTTTGGTTATGAAAATGATACCTTTTCTACACAAAAAAAAAATAATCTATGTATGAGGAATAGACAAATTTATGAAAGAGTCATTCGTAATAAAAACGTTTTCTTATGTAACTAGTGTCAGATAAATGCGCTTTTCTATATAAGGAAATAATTTCAAAACATTCTATTTTACTAGTTAAAATCTTATGTAGACACAAATGAGAAAGTTTTTATTTTCATATACCGTAAGTTGGTTGCTTGGTCTAGGAAGTCAAATGGATCTTGGACTGTTAATGGCGGCTTTAGCCAGCTTCATTATATTCTCTGTGTAGAGATGGCTATCAAATGGGTGATCTCTGATGTTCTGGAGAGATGCTAGTATTGCTGGAAAATTGAAAATATGGCTTGAGAGAGTTCTTCATCAGAACAATTTCTACATTTTACGAATGTTCTTGTATTGTCTACATTTATTTTCATGCCAACGAAATGGTCTGTTCTCGATCGTGTGATTGTCTTTGTAATTTTTCTGTTGGAATCAATCTTGCATATTTTTTGATTAACCTTAATGGTTTTCTCTTTAAGTCGATATCGGACGATGGAGATTGCCTCTACGAGTGTAACATGGCTTTTGGAGTTGTTTTTGCTTAAGTCTCTTGCTTTTTTAGCCAGCTGCTTCATTACCTTCGATTCCTATATGTGCAGGTACACACTGCATGGTGCATGTCAGTAGCGCACACAGGAATTTTTCAAGGAGGGTGTCCAGGGTCGAAAGTCCACCATTCTTGTATCATGCTCCTTTTGATTTTGTCAATTTGGGGAACAAAACACAGTAAAAAACTATTAATTGAATAAATAATTAGCATTAATTAATAGAATTAATCATTAATAACAATTTCTAATTAAATTTTATGTACTATATACTTAGAATTATAATAAATCCGGGAAAAAATGAAGGGCTTTGGGGGTTCCGGACCCCTAGGACACTCCCCTTGGTGCGCCACTGGTGCATGCTTTTCCCATTCGACAAATTGCTTCGAGTAGTTGATGGATTTCCTGCGTGAGCCTCAAGTGCTCATATAAAATTGCCTGGAGATCAGCCTTGGAGTGGTAGTATATAACCAGTCTTTTGCTTTTGTTCATATAATTCAAGTTGATGTACCCTTTCAGGGCTTCTTGAATAGCATTCAGCTCTCACCTAAAGGAAACTATTTTATCTGCTGCATCTTAGTTGTCAGGTTAAATTATCTAGAAGTACAACGCGAAATCTGAGGATGGCTTCATCTGTATAAATTTGGACAAGTTCGTTGTTGGAACTTGTCTCGATTGTTTTGAGTCCTTTGGTTTTAACAACATCTGGAGCTCCCTTTTTCGAGCAGTGTTTAACCAGATCAAGAATGATTTTGGTGTTGGTTGGAATACAAGAAAAAATAAAGGGTTTGTGGTAGCATAGTGTAAGAAGAGTACTTTTTTCAGTTTTAGTTCTTTATTGATCTCATCGTAGTATGTCAGAGTGGATGATCTTTTGTAACTTGAGTTCCTGTTCCAACTTCCAGGAGTTCTTTTGGAGATGTGCTCCGTGTATCGACTGTTTGCTTTATTAGTGAATTTAATTGTAAGGTATTTTCTTCTCTGTAGTAGAGCCGGGAGTCCACATTCCCATTGTGCCTTTAAGTATTTGGTCAATGAAATGGTTCCTAAAATGATTTTTGCAGCTTTTGTCTGCATCTTGCCGAAATTTTCCAATGCAATCTCAGAGGAAATAGGTGCCGCATATTCAGGGTTACACCATATGTTAAAGCGAACAAATGTGATGGGAGAAATTTAGACCCTAATTATGTTTTATTATCTGATTAACCGCTTAAAGTATATAAGACTTCATATTTAAAATGTTTGACTTAAGAACACTTTTTAAAACCAAATCATGAACATAAATGAGTTTTTAGTATTACACGAATTAAAGTTTTTGTGCATTTCTTTAAAATAAGAAATCAAGTATGAAAGATAATTTTTGTACTTTTAAATAATTGCATGGAACTGCTAAAATAATAATCAAAATAAAATTATTATCAGAACGTTTGAGATATTTTTGCCCCAGATTTTTTTATTATTTAAGTAATTGACAGGAAGGTTGGCAATAATATAGTATAATATAATATATATGATATAATATAATACTCTAAATATTGTTTAATATTATGAGAGATTATAAGTAAGAAGTTAAAAGCTAATTATATATAAGTTAATAAATTATAGATTATAAAGCTAATTTATTAGAACGATACTAGATATTCTTAATTCGTATGAAAAATCATGTGTTTTCCTTATAGCTTATATATAGAATTAAATTTTGGTAAATATATTATATTTCTATTTTTACAGTAGAATTTCTGTTTTTTTATTCATGTATGGGACTTTAAGTTATGAAAGCTTATACTTTAATAAAAAAGTGTATCCAATAACCAGTTTTCTTACTATGCGAATACTTACTGAAAAAAACTATACGGTCAAAATAATAAAATATTTTATATAAACTATTTATACTCTTTTTAAAGTTTTATTTATTTATTTACTATCTTTTCTTTCCAAAGTTGTGATTTCTTTAAAAATCTGAAAATTATTTCCCAGAATTTCCTTTTTCTACTTTTGAGCAAGTCAACTATATCAACGCATTCTTTGGGCGCATTTTTTTAAGTTCCGTTCATCAAGTATTATTAAAATTATCTTTGATCATGTTATTTCTCTGTTTTTGGATGATAAGCAAATTAAAATGAGATTATTTGGTTTAAGTAATTTTTTGAAACACTATTATCTGTGTTATACTTATTCATATCAAACTTGCTTAAAATTTTCCAAAAATTAACATTAAAGTTAAATTTAAGGCGTATTTGACCAAAATACACTTAAATCATTTTAAAACATATATAAAAGGGAAAAGAGTATTTATCATACAACAGTGGCTCACACAAAGGGAGAGCTGTGAAGGCCTTCCTTGCGGATCACCCACGATATTTCTACAGCTAAGGCATAGGCCTACAGTCAATACGATGAGACCTATGTTTAGCCCCCCTCACTTCACTTTATTTTGATGTTTAATAAAGGTAATGTTTTTATTCAACTTCTCCACTTTTCATTTGGGCAACCCTGTGACGGGCTCACGCGTCTTTTGTTTAACATAACCTCTGGGTTCTTTGGTGGCCAAGATTAATGGCAACTCTTTTCCAACCAAAACCCAAGAAGCGAAATGTGACCAAGAAATGCAAATAAGATAGCTTTTAAATAGTGGAAGTTTCAGTGTGTGAGATGGTAATTTGGGGAATGTTATGTTTGGTAGAGATACAAGCGTGAATTGACAGCCAATCGTGTAGTTACCTGGAAAGTAAACCAGTAATGCAAGGTGCATACCATTGCACGCGTGCCCAGACGTTTCCACATAAAGATTGAAACTGAGTTTGGATTAAGGTAGGAATGATTACTTGATATTAGGACTTGTAATACTATTAGAAGGGAGAGTAGGCGGATAAAATAATTATAACTTAGAGAAAGTGGTCTAAATTACGTGATTAGGTTTAACTATCACTGTGTGTTATTCATTTTAGATTCTCTCTTATTTAAATTTATCTAAATTGTTAGACATTTAAGTTCTATTCTTAATAAAGTCATATTAAGGATTAAAAATATCTATTCCTTTTGCAAATCCTACACCTCTAGCTCACGTTGACAATCAAAGATACGGTCACCAAAGGGGGGTGGGGTGGTATCACAACCCTTATATTTAGAATTTTGTATTTTAAATTTAATAATATACACGGAACATTCTGAAATAATCATCCTTAATAGGGGGAAATATGAAATGTTGAAAAAGGAAAAATGAATTAGAAAATAAAAAAAAAATATTAAAATAATGATAAATTGCATTAAAAGAAAGAGAAAATTATCGTTTTTCGTCGAAATTCAGCATTAACTGAAACTAATATGACTTAATATTTTATTCTTTTGTTTGGCTGAATTTTTGTCTGTATCTTAGGGTACAAACAATAAGAAAGAATTTAAATTCTTCTAGCATTCTTCTAAGCATATCTACTTCCGGGTGCATCAATAACTTCAGTCAAAATCATCACATATATGCGTAGTAAACAGAATTCATGACAGAGGAAAATCCAGCTTGAATCTCAGTCTAAATAAGTATATGAGTAGAAAAAAAATGTAGACGCATTCACAGACAATATGTCCGACACGATCAAATATCCCTGTCTGCACCCAAATATTCGTAAAAAGAATTTTCTCCTTCGTATTTCGTTTAAATATTTTCATAATTTTTTTTATTTTACTTACCATTAATATCAATATAATCATGAGAGAGAGAGGATTAATAGTAGACTATAAATAATAATATTTATTTTTAAGTTTTTTTTTAAATTTTATAAATGGTTTAGAAATTTGAAAATATTAAATCACAATACATTTCAACTACATCTTAAATGTATATATGATAATGATCGGTGTCAAAAATTGTGTATAACAGAATAGATGAATATTAAAATTTCACATTTTTGAAAATTATTATCTATTATGTAAATCCACATCGATACCAAACATTAATTTATTTTATTGGTACTTAAGTTTTTGTAATGTATTGCTTTCCTCTCTTTTTAATATTGTTATGCACTATCTAACAAAAGTATTTGGACACTCATGCAAACGAAGATATTTGCGGTCCCAATAAAGTCACGCTTTCTTGTGATACCGCCCCCTATGGTGACCGTATCTTTGATTGTCAGCGTGAGCTAGAGGTGTATGGTTTGCAAAAGGAATAGACATTTTAAATTCTTAATATGACTTTATTAAGAATAGAACTTAAATGTCTAACAATTTAGATAAATTTAAATAAGCGATAATCTAAAATGAGGAACACACAGTGATAGTTAAACTGAATCACGTAATTTAGACCACTTTCTCTAAGTTATACTTATTTTATCCGCCTACTCTCACTTCTAATAATATTACAAGTCCTAATATCAAGTAATAAGTACTACCTTAATCCAAACTTAGTTTCAATCTTTATGTGGAAACGTCTGGGCGCGCGTGCAATGGTATGCACCTTGTATTAATGGTTTACTTTCCAGGTAACTTCACGAAGGGCTGTCAAATCCCTCTAGTCTCTTTCCCACATAACATTCCCCAAATTGCCATCTCGCTTACTGAAACTTCTGTTCTTTTAAAAGCTATCTTATTTGCATTTCTTGTTCATATTTCGCTTCTTGGGTTTGGGTTGGAAAAGAGTTGCCATTAATCTTGGCCACCAAAGAACCCAGAGGTTATGTTAAAGAAAAGACGCGTGAGCTCTTCACATTCTGTACTTGTCTGACTTCGAGAAAGGCAATATTGTCGATAACATACAAATGACCGATCCGTAAGGGACATTAGTGAGTTGAACAATCCTAAATCGACAATGAGTTTTGTAGTTAAAATGTGGGAGGTGAGTGGTGATCGTCGGAATGTGCTTTGACTGGACAGACCCATGAAACTAACAGATGGAGATCGACGAGTGCTGTCCAGTAAAACCGCATGAAACCATTGACTTCTATAGATCAGGAGTTGCAACAAGAATGCAAGACTATTATTTCGATAAATACCATCCGAAGGAAGCACGTTTTCTTGATTTCCATGGTTGGGCTGCCTTCCATAAGCCTTTGGTTACCAAATACAACCACGCTGCTCGATTGAAGTGGTGTAAGATTTTAGATATTTGACCATAGATGAGGGGAAACAAGTCAACTATAAACTCTACCAGTAGGAAAGCAGAGTCTTTGTTTGTTAAAATTTTTTGGAGATGGAATTATGGTCCAAGAACGTTTCTCGTGATATATCTCGCAACCTGGAGGTTGCGGGTGTGGGAGAGTTCGAAGAAGAACCAGACATAATTTTAGAATAACTAATTTTTTTTCTGTGTTTAACACATAATGAAATTCACTTTAATCTAAACCTTGGAAGAAATAAAAAATTTTTAAACCCCAATTTAAACTAAATTATTTAAGGACCTTATCATAAATATCTTTGTGTGATTGGCCTTCAGTCTGTTGCTCATTCAATTGCATAGTTGATGTCTTCCACTCTTCCGGGGATTATTTTTTTAAATTTTAAGATGAGCGAACCGAAACTGTTTTAAATTTTGGTAGCTTACGACCCACGCTTAATCTTTCTCGCTTACTCAACGACTGACATTTAAATAGAAGTTCACAAAACAAAGTCACGAAAGGGGGTCCCCAGACGGAAAGTGGTTTTTAAACTTATATCAAGAAAAAGAATACTTTCTTCAAGAAGATTTGTAAAATTTTTGAATAAAACCCCGTTTATATTATGGACGGGCCCCGGGATCCCAATTCATGGAAATTTTGCAATATACTGACAAAAACTGAAATACATGGTGTTAAAAATACCCTTTTTCATTAATTCAAAAAAATACAATAATTTGTGATTATCAATTTCTTTTGGAGATAATATTTTCTAACGGGTTTAAAATGAGGTGATGTTAATAATTTCAGATAAAAACAAAAGGGAGAGAGAGATAGAGGGGAAAAAAATGTTTCCTTAAGTTAATTTATTCATTTATAAATAAAATTTAAAAAAAAAGATTTTGTATGCGATATTAAAAATAAAACTTGAAAAAAAAAGTGTATTACTGAAACATTTTTGAAATTAAAATATACAAAATTGATTTTTGATGTTTACAAGAGTTCCAAGGAAATCAGAAATAAATTATTGGTAAATTAATCTACGATTACATTAGCTACATTGCAATCTAATATATCGACACAGAAGTTTATTCAATAGAACCACATAAAATCTAAGTCATATGCTCAAAGTATGTATTAAATTTCCAAGGTTATAGAAAAAAAAATTAAAATTAATATATTTAAGATATATTAATAAAGAGATAAATAAATAAATCTTTGTGAATAAATTTATATTTCCTTTACATTTTGTAAATTTTGGTTCTCGTTGGGATTTTCGTTTACTTAAGACTTTCTTAATATGTTTCTTTTGTAGATTATAGGACAAAAAAATATTCAATTGTAGATTTTTGTACCTATTTTAAAACAGACTTAGCGTTTATCTCCAGAGTTTAGTCTTACAATTTTTATCTTTTTTAGTACAGATGCTTAAATTACGGTAAAAAATATGTTTTAAAAGAAAAAAAACATCACTGTTTTTGATGTTTCAACCTTAAGAGAATAAGTTCTTTGAAGCAGTATAATGGATTCAGAGATTTCACTTTATGAAACAGAATTCTAAATCATTCGAAAAAAAAAATTTAAAAAAATTTTTAAAACTTTTAAAAAAGGGTTGGGTGGGAAAATTGATAAAATCAAAAAAATTTCTTGAAAAATTGGGAAAAAAATAGTTATTTGAATCTTTAAAAAAAATGAAAGATAAAAGAAAAATAATAAAAAAAAAACAAAACCTTTTGATATATTTTTTTTTTTGAAATTTTTGTTTATGAAAATTCAGTTTAATCTGAAGTTAAGATATTTCGTGGTCGTAACTAACAAATTAAATTTTTGTCTTTAGAGTCTTTCCCCACACACACAGTTTAAAAAAATACCCACCTCTTAATATAAATTGAAAAAGAAGCCCTTGAGGATGCTGAATGAATAGTCTTATAACATAAAAATTATAAGAAAAATACCATGTAAAGAAATCTGCTTTTTCCCATTAAAGTAACCAATAGTTAAATAAAAAAAGCATTCTAAAAGAAAATCTCTTAACTATACGCATTTAATTGATAAAACGGTAGCCTTGGGAAAATTCAAATTTTTTTATTTCCCTTTTCCCCAAAAACGTCTTTTTTTAAAAATTTGGGCCATAGGGTTTCTATGGAACATTTTGGAATATTATTATACTTTGGGGTTTTTATTGTTACCATATACAATGGGCTGAGGTCATGTGACATCATAGTAACATGGTAACTACATACTATTATGCGTTCCAAGCCATCAGTTCGCAGTCTTCGTTGTTGCCAACTTTTGCTTTTTACAGAAACTTTCTAAAAAAAATATAAATTTGTCAAGACTAAAATTGCACATCGGCAAAGAAAATGAACTTGACTTAAAATAACAGGTATAATGTGAATTTTTTTTTTAATTTTGAAAAATTTGTAGAATCTTAATAATTAACATATTTACCCAATTATCAAATTAGAAATTCCCTTTATGATGTGACCAACGTACTGGACTAAATTTATGGCAGTCACATGATAAAGACAATCATATGTTCTCCATTGAATTCAAAACTGACAATAAACTAACTCGTGCTTGATCTATTTGTAAAATTGAGATAAAATTTCAAATTATATAATCGGGTAAAAATGTTCAAGTATAACGGAAAAAAAATATCACTAAAAAGATTTTTAAATTAACAAAAATATTATTTTAATCATTTATTTCTAAATCATGTGTATTTTATTTACTTGTGTGCGTTTTTATTGCTGAAAAATAAATTCTACTAAAAGAAAGTTTCTGCAAAAAACAAAAGTTGGCAACAGCGAAGCCCTTGAGCTCATTAGTTGGAAACATATGCTTGTATTTATTTTTTGACTATGACGTCACGTGAACTTATGAGCTGGATTATAGTTATCATGAGATTTTGACGTCCAATGAATTTATCCCATTAGTTCATGGGCTTCGCTATTGCCAACATCTGTTTCTTAAAGAAACTTTCGTCTTAAAAATACATATTTGTCAACAATAAAAATGCATATAGGTAAAAAAAAATAAACTTGGTTTAAAAACATTCGTATAATATAATATTTTTTTTTCAATTTCGAAAATTTTGAAGAACTTTAATATTTGAATATCTTTACCCAATTAACATATTTGATCGATATTTTTGAATACAAGTACATGCCTAATGTCAGTTTGATCATGTGATCTTCGTAATTGTTTGAACGTAAAACATAAACGTAATATTCGAAACCTGCATTCAACGTTGCAATTTCTCAGAATATTGACACATATCCTGAAAAGAGAAATTTTTTCTAAAGTTTATTATAACTTTCAAATTCATAAGTTTTCTGCGTAACAAAAATATTCTAGATATAGAAATTTTTATCTTACTGTGACTCCGTAAACCCATTCAGAAAGCGTACATAGAAAGACAAATATTTTTAAGGATATTTTATACACTTTATTATCTAAAATAAACAAAGGAAATAAATGTAGCTTGATTCTTTGGTTCGAATTTTATTTCTAAATTATTAAGCTGCTTGAATAGACTTAACATAAATCCTGGTTGAAATATTCATCGTAATTTTCAAAGTAAATCCCCATGATAAAAGATGCCTTTTGAAATTAATACCAGGTCATATGGAGCTATAATTTGAAAGCTTGACATATCTAACATGCGTGCTTCCCATTTCCCAACGATTTTTTTTTAATTAAAATTTCAATGTTTTTAATGGATTTTTATCAGCAATAATGGTCCTTTTTTGCCCTGAAGTTGGGATAATATTTTTATAAACGTGAGTTTTTGGAACATAATTAAAGCTGGCATTTCTCAAATACTACTACTGAAGTATAGCAGTTTCAGAATAATGAATGAGTGCACTGTGAAATCGATTTCAGCGTGTTATCTAAGATGTGTGTTAAAATTAAAGGTGTTTGCTTTTTTATAGAGTGATTAATTTGTTAAAACATACTGATTTTATATAGCCAGGCTTTTCGAGAAGAATAAGCAATTAATCTTCTTTTACAGGGCTACATGCATTTTGAATTTAAATATTTAAAGGATTAGAGCCCTTATCTACTGACCAATTCCAGTCATTGGTAATATAAAAAAGTATTCTTTTGTACATCAGATAAAAGTTAGTCATCTCTTATAACCCTTTGAAACAGCTTTCGGAAAATTATACTTTACATTGTAACGAAATGGTAATAGAGCGCCCTCCCCGGGACGTAGGGAAAAAAGAAAGGCCCCCGACTGCTACCCGGTGAAGGAAGGACGTGCGGGGGTCAGCCAGCCCCCCTCGGTGGAGGGCGGAAGTGATGTTCCGCCAATGCTAAATTCCTTAGCATTTGGTTTTTTTTAACCGTTTGTATGTATTTGTAACTGTGCTAAATTAGAAAGTACAACCAATTAAAATTATTTGAGCTAGCCGCCGATGTTTTTTTTGGTCCCCGTTAAAAAATGGCGGCGAGTGGCCAAAATAGTAAAAGTTAATAGCCCAGCTAGTCAAAGAAATTATCCTCAATATTCTGAACTGCTAGTTCATAAAAAATTCCCAAAAGTATTTTCGGGAAGTTTTGGCTCCCGAAGGGGTTGGGATTGTTTATTTCCTCCCGGGGAAATTTAAAAATTTTTGGATTGCATTCGTTTTACGGATCGCCGAAAAAAGATTTTTTTCGTTTTGTTTTCTTTTTCTTTTTGATTTTTTGTTGAATTTTATTTTTTGTTTTTTGAAAATTTTTTAAATATATAATAACCATGATTTATTAGTCTATTTTATTTGTGTTTCTTTTCTCTAGTAAAAAAAACTCTTACTATTTTTGTTAAATTTTTTTGTCCCTATATATGTTTTTGACTATTAGTGCACTTTTTTGGGAAAATTTTTTCCCCCCATTTTGCCCTTTTGAGTTGTCACTGCTTGTTTCCGTTTAAAAACCAGACTTTTTTGTTTTGTTACTTGGGTTTTTTCCCCCGTTTTTTCTGTCTCCCCCTTGCTTGGAAAAATCAGATGTTTTTTTTTTTCTTGTTCATTTTACTTGGAACTCAGAATACAACACTCACTGTTTGTTCGGGAAAAAATTTATTAATTATCGATATTTTTCCCCATTTTTTTCTGCTGGCTCATTAATTCACTTATGACGAAAAAGGGGTTCACTGAGATAGATTTTCCTGTTTAGCCCCTTTTTTTCTTGTGAATTTAAGTGTTGTTTACTGTTTTTATTTTAACTATATTAAAATTTTGATCACAAAATTAGATATTTGTGAATTTGAAAGAAAGAAATTGTTATTATGTTTTGTTAAAAAAGTATTATAGAAAAGTTTTTTTTATTCCTTCAAAAGATTCATTCATGGTTCTGTTTCGATTTTGAATTTCCCCTCAAATTTCTTTTTTTATAAAAAATTTTTTTTTTTTCAAAGCTAAAATTTTTCCTTTTGCAAAATATCTACAATATTTTTAAGCGTATTTTTATTCCCCTTTAACGGATTCATTTTTTTTGTTTTTGACTAAGTTCACCAGAATTTTTTTTACTTTTAATTTTTTATTTTGCTTTCAAAGTTTAGATTTTGTTTCCCGAAAATATTTTTTAATATATTTTTTTAATAGTATTGTATTCGAATATCCCAAATTTTTGTTCTTCTAAAATTTTTGATGCTCCCAAATTTTAAAAGTTAACTATTTTTAAAAAAAACTTAACTGCATTTAATTTTTTGGCTGAGGATCCTTTAATTATTTTTAAATTCCCAAAAATAAATTAGATATTACAAGATTGAAATGAAGTTGGTCTCAAATCAATTGTTTAAATTTAAAAACTTGGGGGAAATTTTGGCTTCGGAAGTAACGGGCCCCAAAAGGTAAAAATTTTCTTTTTGTTTAAATTTAAAATTTTTTTTTTCATTTTTTACCGTTAAAAAAACATCGAAATCTGTAATCAAAAAATGAATGAAATTTGGGGTGATACCCAGATACCTGAAAGTGATTGTTTCCTACGGACAAATGGCGCCAAGAAGCCAAAAGGCTATAAAAACGCCCCAGCGTTTGTAAGAAGTCTGGTTTTCTTACATCCCTATCAGCCCCGAACAGAAAAGTCCGTTTTAAAAGGGGAGTGATCGGGAGATCAAGACATTGGATCAACTTGGGGCTGTTTTTCTTACTGATGAGTATTTCCGGGGAACAGAAGAGTCCATTTCCAAGTGGCGAGGGTCATGGAGATCAAAGCATGGATCAATAGGTGACTGTTTCTTTGCAAAAAGAATATTTCCTACCGGAAATGGAGCCCAACTTAAAATTATCAATTCAATTTAAACACCTGGGTTTATAAAAATTTTAAAATGGGTTTCTGAAGTTGGAACTCCCGGGTACGAATAAAAAATTTTGGGGTTGTATATTTCCTACCAAAAATTTTATGTTTTTTATTGTACATTTCCTACCGGGGAAAATTTTATGTTTTTTTTGCACATTTTAAGGGGGGAAAATTTTTAAATTTTTTTTGTATATTTCCACCAAATTTGATATTTTAGATTGTATATTTCCCACCCGGGGGAAAATTATTTCAATTGTATATTTACTACCGGGAAATTTGATACCCGATTGCATCCGTCTTCATGGTGCATCAGATAAGTTATTCCCCCTTCAAGTAAAATCATTCCAGTGATGCCTCTCCCGAAGAAAAAAGGAAGACCCCGGAAGAAATTTTTGCTGGTTCCTCATCGAGGACGATACCAGGAAAAGGGGGGGTAACGAATGGTAATAGATCGCCCTCCCGGACGTTGGGGAAAAAGTAAGAGTCTGACTGCTACCTCCCCTGGAAAGGGAAAGGGCGTGCGAGAGTCTACCCGCTACCTTGGTGAAGGAAGGATGGGGGGAGTCCCGCCAAAACCAATTGGTGGAGGGCGGCGTGCCAGTGTCCACCCAAAGCTAAATTCCTTAGCATTTGTATTGTCTTTCTGTATGTATGTATTTGTAACTGTGCTCAATTAGAAAGTACAAACCCAAATTTAAAAATTTTTTGGAGGGCCAATTTTTTTTTTTAAGAAACCCCTTATCATTTTCTTAATTTGGGTTTTCATTATTTATTTATTTTATTTTTAGAAATTTTCAAAATTGTGTAGGACTGTTTATAATTTAGTGAATTTGGATTTTAAATATGAGTAGTTTATATGAATAGTACAAAATATAGGGGGTAAAATAACGCTCCGATTCTCAAATGAAATAATCCCGTGAATCAGTTATCCAACAACAACAAAAAAATTCTGTTTATTTGAAATTTTACTTTAAATTGAATTAGAGTTATACATTAAACAATGACAATAAGAGTCATAAAACCTTTCAAAAAATATATATATATAGGGTGTTTAGAAATTGACAGGCAAAATTTTGAAGGGTGATAGAAACCATCTAAACAAGCAATTTTCACAGCACATCACATGGGCAGAGAGCAAGCGCTTCACCGCAAGACGACGCTGTAATGCTAAGCATAAGCGATGGGTTTCTTACACATCATCATTTCTACCATGAATGTTTGGCAATCATGGTGGACTTGTGTGAATGGTCTTGCTTATGGAAATGCTCTGAAAATCGAATGATTGCACCGGCAGCATTTCCCAAGAAGACATGCGCAATACCAAAATATGTTCAAGCGATTTCATCGGTACCTGTATGAAACGGGATTCATTGTCACCAGTGTGCATGACACAGGGCGTGGTAGGAGTGTGTGGACGTTACAATCTGTATAGGACATTCTGAAAAGATTGGAAGATCTTCGAAATACTAGTACCTGCAGTATAAAGGAAAGTTTGTGATATGGTACCCCTTTGGTGACCATATCTTTGATTGTCAGCGTGAGCTAGAGGTGTGGAATTCAGAATTAATGACATTTTTAATTCTAATACGACTTTATAAGAAATATAACTTAAACGTCTAACAATTTTAGATAAATTTATATAAGCGAAAATCTATAATGAACCAAACACACAGTGATAGTTAAACCGAATCGCGTAATTTGGAACACTTTATCTAAATAATTATATTATCCGCCTACTCTCCCTTCTGATAATATTACAAGTCCTAATATCAAAAAATAAATCCTACCTTAACCCAAATTTAAAAGATTCAACCCTTTTTTGGAAACGTCTGGGCGGGGTGCAATGGAAATGCACCTTGTAGCAATGGCTGGGTATCCCGGTAATTTCCCGATAGGCTGTCAATTCACGCTCTTATCTTTTTTAAACATTTTCCAAATTGCCATCCACGGGAAACTTCTGTTTTTTTTAAAAAGCTATCTTTTTTTGCATTTTTATTCGCATTTCGCTTCTTGGTTTTGGGGTTTGGGGAAAAAGAGTTCCCCATTAATTTTGGGCCCGTGGGGGGGCCCAGAGGTTATGTTAATAAAAAGGGGCGCGGGGAAGCCCGTCACAAGTTGATCACCGTGCTGAAAATCTGTGCTGCTCCAACCATCGTCGCATTCTCAGTGTGAATACTTGACGTTCTGCAAACAATCCTGCTTTTTGACTCAGGCCCCCGGATTTTCCCCCTTTCTTCCTGCAGGGCCCCACCCAGAAAATCCCTATATGCCTTTGAGCCCGTTACTTTTGGGGAGACCTTTCCCAGATCCTTTTGGCGTCAGTATGATCCCCCAAAAAAATTCCATATTCAAATGACAATCGTAGGATTCTGACTAATGTGTGCAGCAATATCGCGTGGAATGATTTATTTCGTTCTCGATACAACATAATTCTTTAGCTATCGAATTCCGACTCGTGCTGGTAATCATCTTCCCTTTGTACTCGAGGCATAACACGATTTTCTCAGATTTCTATTTGTAGATCGATGAATTAAATACGAGGTAGGATTGAAAAGATCCCGTACTGAGATGATAACGTGAAAAATTTTTATGTCTATGTTTTTTTATTTCTATGATAATGTTTCTGTGGTACTGCGTTTTTCCCTCTTTCTAAAAGTGATTTGACTTAAATCGGTGGTTCGCAATGGCATCGTATTTTGTAAGTGGATGCATTTAGTATACGGCGATTGAAAGAAATGATTTTTTGTAGAGCAAATAATGAATATAAAATTTTGTAGACAGTATATTTTGCAAAATGCTCGGGGACTTTCCCAAATGTTGGGAAAAACCTTTAACCTTTAAAACGCTACCATTGGGGCCTGAAATTAAATTAAAAAAAAAAAAGATGGCGCTGCAAGTCATCTGTGAGTCAAACTTTTTTTAGCTTGTAGAATCAGTAATGTAAAGTTCTTAATGCTGTCTTCACATGCCTTCTGTTGTGTCGTCTAATAAACCAAAATTTCTAAAAAATAGACTGAATTACTAGAATGATATTAAATATAATGAATATAATCGTTTAAATTACCAATGGAATGAAATAATTTAGGAAATATAAAACGAACGCTAGCTTTTGAGTGGCAGCCTCCGAATAAAACCACTCGACCCTCCTTCCCCACTAAAACTGAAGAGCCAATTAAAACTCAAAATAACTGAAAACTTGACACAAGATATCGAGCTTTTCGCTTGCGCCTCAAAAAACCCGATCTTAAACCCCAAACCAAAAAACTCCTTCCCCAAAGTTCTTAAAAATCAAAAGAAATTATAAAAGGGTCAAGTTAAATTTTTTTAAATATCAAATTCCCCGATATTAAAAAGTAAGACCACAAAGGGGAATACATTAAATTATATGGTAATACTGACGGGAAAAAAAATAAAACCAAATCACATCTTAGAAGAAAATACGGATTTTGTTTGATTATTATGTCATTCCCCCAAAAGAGATAAAACCAATTAAAGTCGTTATAAAAGGATTGCACATATTCTCCAAAACCGAAGAAATATCCACCGATTTAGAAGAACTTGGCTATACTGTTCCTAGATGCAGCCAACTCATTTCCAGAAAAACTAAAGCACCGCTCTCTTTCTTCTTGATCACACTACCCAGGAATCAACAAAATCTCCCCGTTTTCAACCTTACCCTTTTAGGTAACATGCAAATTAAAGTTGAGGGATAATCCATTCTGGGTGTCACTCAATATTTTAAATGCATTAATTTCTTCCACACGGCAGCTAATTGCCATCAAATTCCATGTTGCCTGAAGTGCGATAAAGGTCACCTTACAATAGAATGTGAAATAAAAGAAAAACAGAAGAATCCCTTCTGCAATGGATTCCAAAACCACGGGCATACTGCCTGTTATACCAAATGTCCCAAATTTCCAAAACCAAAGAAAAGAGCCCCCATTAATTTAAATAAAAATAATTTCTCTAGCAACACTGTTATTAAAGGAATTTCATTCGCTAATATTGTTAGCGGAAATAAAGATAATATCAAGTCCTCAAACTCAAATGAAAATAATAGTAAACAGAACAAAGTCAGTCTCATGATTCATCTACCCCTGAAACCAATATTTCAGAAATTTCTGGTTTAATCGAACTTTTTAAAAAAATTCTTTCAGATCTTGTTAAAAAAATTCCAAAGTTACTGCAACTACTCCCAGCTCTTAAAGCATCCAAAGATCACAAGCAAAAAGATTTTCTACTTGTAGAATCGCACCTAGATAAAATTTTTTAATTTTTCTCTTTCCAATTTTAATTTCTCCATTTTGGTATTTTTATCTCAATAGTTTTCTCTCTCTCTCATCTCAATAGTTAAATTTTTCTCTAAGAAAGACATT
Organism: Trichonephila inaurata madagascariensis; assembly: GCA_019973955.1. Taxonomy (NCBI): domain Eukaryota; kingdom Metazoa; phylum Arthropoda; class Arachnida; order Araneae; family Nephilidae; genus Trichonephila; species Trichonephila inaurata. Next base: position 60,882 of record BMAV01008174.1, on the reverse strand, counting down.
CTCCGCAATCCTATTCTATAACCAATAGCAATGCTCACTCTCAATATCCGAAACCAGCTACCCCATTGATCCTTGCCTTAATGAAGCCACTCCTCTTCCAACAAGCCAAGCTACCAACACCAGCAATATTGAAGTTTCAAGATAGGGAGCGGAGGATCGTGTCATCCATCCTGTCTCCAGTGAAGTTCAACTTACAACTTACTACTTGAGTGGCATCCACTTTTCTAAGCAGGAAAAGTGTGAAAGACGACCATTGCTCTGGATGTTCGCAGACTTCCCGCATCGCTGAAACACTGCTGATCGTTAGAACAGGCATTGAATAATCACGGGGTGAAAACCGAAAAAAATGTTTTTCCACATTCTCTTTACGTTGCCCCCTGCGACTTCAGAATATTTATAGAAGTGGCACGTAGCTTTAAAGGTCGTCGATTCCAATTTGCAGATGAAAATAATAGTGCATCGCAGGCTGAATTAAAGGATATGGCTAAAAATGGATTTCAGAAATGTGTGGATGACCTTTACAAGAGATGGAAAAGTGTGTTGTTGCTCAAGGGTCTTATTTCAAAGGAAAGTGTGTTTCAGCAATTTGATTGGTAATATTTTTTAAGTTATAGACTCAGTTCAGGAACTTTTGAATCCTACTTCGTATATATCGGTGATTACTAAATAGTATAACAATGCATTCTATTCGAACGGTATACGGGGAATAAGGATTAAAGTCCACAAAGAAATTTCAATACAGCCCCCTATCACTTCAACGTGGCATTTCTGTATTTATTTTCCTATACTAAATCTGTTTATTTTGGTCTCCTCTACCTATCTTTATATTTTTATCATACACTTTTGAAACACCTAGTATACTTATTTATATCTATACCTTTCTAAGTATACAATTATATTTTCAATGGAGTTTTTTCTAATTTTAAAGGATGAATAACTCAAATTATACTGACTTAACCCTCCAAGCGGTCTGCACGTAAAATCCCGTCATTCCAGAGATGCTTTTTCTGCCTTCAAGCAAGATTCCCAAAAAGCGGCCGAGCCGCATTCTTAAAAATACGGCACAACCGCTTTTGAGAACCCGACCTGACGGCAAAAAAATACGTGCGGTGCATTTTCGAAGCATCGCCAGAATGACAAGACTTTACGTGCAGACCTCTGAGAGGGTTAATTATATGGTCTTATTAATTATAGTTATTGATTAAAATTATATGCAGTCTCTTTAACACTATCCGATTCCGGATCAATCTTTAAGTTATGATAATTTCCGGAATTACCGGAAGTAATTGTATAAAAATCTATTTTTGTCAGCTTTGTAACTCGAGAAATGTAAAGAAAAATCCTTATCTTGAAATTTAACTGTTATTAGTAATTAATAATTCATATAATTATGATCTATTAATTATGTATAAGGAAGTCAACAACTCATAATTACGTAACTTTGAAGAGTTAAGCGCTTTTAATTAGGATATATGCGCTTCGCGAAAAGGATGGTTTCAGTACATTAAACTTTTCCTTCTGGAAGTTGATAACTTGAAACACACAGTATATGTATATTTTTTTTTCCTGTTCTATTAAGGTATTCAACTACGTTCGGAACCGTGATTTTAAAAAGGTCCATAAATGAATAATTTTCATGCTATTTAGTGTTACGTAGATTAGAATACATGTATAAAATTGTTTTAAGGACATTTTGGCAAAAAAAATTTATTTAAATACAATATTTCGGCAAAAAATTAACTTAGAATAACCTTTTTTCAAAATGTTCTTTTGCGAAAAATGCTTCTATTATAATATTTTTCCTGTATATAGCTCAAACCTCTGTACAGAGGCCCAACTATTACTTTTGAAAAATTCACATTATTTTCAGAGTTACAATCATTTGAAATAATTATCGGCGTTTTTTTATTAAAATTTCTCCCCTCTGTTGTGTGTCGTAAAACCCACTTCTAAGTTATGCATTTCATAAATTCTAGAGCCTTTTTACAGAGGTTTGAGCTGCATACAGGCAAAATATTATTAGAATAGAAGCATTTTTCACAAAAGGAGAATATTTTGAAAATGGGTTATTCTATGTTCACATTTTTTGTCAAAATATTGTACTTAAATAATTTTTTATTGTAATACTATTCTTAACACAATTTTATATACATTTTCTGATCTAAGTGACACTAAATATCATAAATATTATCCATTTATACGCTTCTGTGCAAAATCATGGTTCCGAACGTAGTCGGATACCTTAAACAACTTTTTTTTATTTCGATTTATTTAATGGATCAAATTCCTTTGATGTGTCACAGTCACATGATATACACAATCACGTGTCTCAAGCCAAGCAGTTCATGCGTTTCGCTATTGCCAAATATTGCTGTTTACAGAAACTTTATTTAAAAAAGGGAACATATTTATTAACAAAAATTACGCACGTAGGTGAACAAAATGTATCTTATTTACACGTACACACGTAATGAAAGAGATTTTTTATACTTTGTATTGCATTTTGAAGAATCTTAATAATTCAGCACCTTTACCAAACTATCAAAAATCTTATTTAACAGATTTAATGTCAGATTTTAATTTAATGAAGAACACGTGATTGCATCTATCATGTGACCGCTATGAACTTGGCCCATTGCGGAAGTTATTAAATGTGTCAAATTTTGTGTATTTCTACATTTGCCTGAAACTTTGGAAAATAATTTTTCCGAAGACGAACTGATTGATTAGAAAAAATTACTTTAAAAAAGTGAATTTAACCCCTTAAAGGTTTGTCTGTGCACCATACGGGCTACTGAGAGCTGACCACAACATATTTGCCTGTAAGCTGTATGGACACTGATATTTTCTTCTATTTATCTTTGATTAGAATATATTTTTAACTCTTCTATTGAGATTATGATGCTTGTGTTTTTTTAAGAGATGCACAGTTCGTCCATGGTACTGAAATATTTCTCATTGGGGATTTTCTTTGCATTGAAGGCTAGAATTTTTCATTGAAGACAAGAATTTGGATTCTTCAAAATATTCGATAATGAACAGAGATTGGCAAAGCAATGTGCATTTAGTTGCTTTAGAAGAAATGAAAAAGGAAAGAAAATTCAAAAAAATTCTCCCATTGCAATGTAAGACTGGCAAGGGGAGGGTACGACTAAGAAAATTTATTTGGGGGCGAGAGATTGTGTAATTATAGTACTCCTATCGGGTGCTTAACCCTCAATCTAAAGCGCCGAATGGGCAGTCAATTCGGAGAAAATAGCCTTCGAAATTCATGCTTAGCTTTTATAGAGTTAATTTTTAATTGCATCCAGCAACGCAGTCGCATAAGTGTAACGTACATGCTTTCTAAGCGGGTGGATACGGTTAGAGTCCTGCGATGGACTTGATGTGTGTTTTTTTCAATTCATTTAATGATTTTTAAAATTAAATAAATTTATTTAAAAAAAGGTTTATTATAAGTACAAAATATTCTATTTTATTATTTTGTATTTTAAGAAGTAAAAAAAAAAGTACTGCAGTTATATTATATTTTATAAATAAATTATTATAATATTATTAATAAATACTATTTATTATAAAAATATTTTATAATAAATATTAAATTATATTTTATATAAAATTAGTTGCAAATAATTTTATAACTTGAAATACAATACATTATAAATATAATAATACATAAAATATATTATAATAATTATTTATTATATTAATTATTTATAATTAATATTATAAAAATGATATATATCTTTTTTATTATATATTATTAATTTAATTACAATTATATATAAAATATTGAATAAGTTTTTTAAATAAATTTATTTAATTGTAAAAATAATTAAATGAATTGAAAAGTATAACAAAAATACCGATCGCGTGATTCGAACTTTGACCGATTGTTTCGTACGCTGTCACCAACATCACTGTATCTCTAACGCTAAGTACAACTTATTTGTGTAAAAACAAAGTACAAATTTCGAGAGCTATTTTCTCCAAATTGTCTGCCCATTCAGCACTATTGCATTAACTGTTGAACATCCTAAAGGAGTATTACTATTACACAAAGTCTCTCGTCATCAAATGAATTTCCTTAGTTAGTATAACATGTTAGTTCCATGTTAGTATAACACCATGCTTCAAATTGTGTGTGCATCTATACATGCATTTGAAAAAAAGAGGAACGAACATGATTTTTTTTTGTAAGTATGAGAGAAATTGTTTTGATATATGAATAGCTTCATAGCATGCAGTAAAAAAGGCAGCTATTTATGGGTTTTTGTGTTTCACGATTATAAAATAAAAAATAGTGTGAAACTGAAAATTAAAACAAAATTCTTCCATTTTCACATTCTGTTGAAAATTTAGCTTAGTTATATGCAATACAAAAGTATGCCTTTTCTTGGAACATTTTGGGCAAAAAAAATGTTCATCTTAAAAATCCTTAAAATAATTAACTTTTTATTGTGTCCATTTATTGTGCAATATTTCTTTATCATAAAAATTTCAGTGTAATTTCAAACAATTTTAATCGTGATCCTTAGAAACCTTCTAGAGACTTGTATTGCAACACATTTTCATTTTCATTGAAGTAGTTAAGCACTTTAAATCTAAACCTTTCTGTAAATTATTTATTAGACTGATGTGGCAACGATGCTTGGTAGACATTGTAGTAAAATAGTTAATCCATTTTAAAAATTCAGTCTCTATAAATTTGATAAGTCTCAAAAAATTCACCAACATACGAGTAATTTATTTTTAACTTGATTCTTTAACTTTCATTAACCCATCGGTATGAACATCAGAAAGCCATAGGTAAAAAAAAAACAATCAGTAAGAATAAAAAAAAATTTCAGAACTACATCTTTTCACTAGTTTATATTAAAGTATGTTCGTGTTTTTAATATTATTTCACATTTTTCTGAATAAGTGGAACACAATGCCTGAAAATAATATTATTTATTTAGAGTCGTCTGTGTGCAAGTTTTAATCAGCTTAAATATTTATATATATACCCTAAATCGCTGGCCTAATTCAGCGACAGCTTTAGAAATCATAATAGATCTCCAGTTTAGTTCAAAGACTTCTTTGTATGTACATTTGTTGGGCCTTGTGAATTCCATTTTCTTCCTTCTTTACCACTGTAGGTTCTTGAGCTTCTTCACTTTTATTTTATTTTACTACATATATATATATAAATATAATTCTATTGTTTCATTTTTTACCAGAAAATATTACATTTATAATTGTAAATTTTACTAAACGTCAAGCTACATTAGAACGTGGGGACATTGGGACCGAACACCATTCGGATAACCAAAACCGAATGCGATCCATGCAGTATATGAAACCGGACACTATACAAATATTGAAAATCATCACATGCGAGATACGTGCTTGAAGAAAAAGAAAAATAGGTGCACAAAATGTCGTTATTTCACCTTTATTGTGGAAAGTAGTCACTTAATTTTCTCTGTATCATTGTACACCTTCGTTTTGACTTTTGAAATCAGCTGAATCACCTAATTTCTCGTTAAGTTCCAGAGCTTTTTCACATATCAGAGGGCCCGATATCGGGTCCTCTTTGCTCCTTCTTTGTGAAAGCTTCAAGTAGAGTGTACGATCAAGAACAACATGGTTTGCTTCCGTCATGGTTTTCCTTTTCTTCCAGCCTTCTTCTGAGTCAATTTTGGACGCAAAATTTAAAATGCTTTCTCGGATTTTTTTTATGTCAGAAATTGTTGACTTTCCAACATTATAAAGCTGTGCTAGAGATGCTCCACTTTATCCCTTCACCAGATGGTTTAATATTTCAAGTTTTATCTCTATGTTAAGAACTTTGCGCTTCCATTTTGAATTCGAAGCCATAGCAGTTCACAGCTCAACAAAAAAGCACGTATATACCCCCTCACTTGGAAACAAACAGACCTAATATTCTACGAGATGTTTACCAAATCACAAAACTGAAATTCCCCAAATATCCCTGACCTTAGGTTTTCCCGTCACTTTTGGCCTCGCAATACAACTATTCTGCATTGCACTGTTAGAAAACGTATGCGTATACAGTACATGTAGTTAACAACAACAAAAAAACTTCTCCGGATATTTTACGCTCCGGCTAATAAACGTTTGGATAAACAGCATTCTACTGTACATGCATACAATGAAATACGCTTAACACGAAAATTCATTAGACGAAATATCTGTTAACACAAAATAATGTAACGGTCTCTGATTAACTACTATGTACTTTCATGCATTTTTGCTCACTTTACACGAAACGAAAATCGCTTATTACGAAAATATTTCGCTTTTGGAATGAACAAAACACGTAAAACACCAGACGGATTGGAATGTTCTACTGTATCATCGGAAGAATTCATTGCAGTATATCGGGGTGGCCACAACCTTTTTGGGAAGAGTGCTACTATTTGATAAAAAATAATCCTGCGTGCCACTTTCCAGTTTTTCCAGCAAACAAATACGGAAAACTGAAAAAAAGTCACTCATAAGAGCTTATTATGGAATTTTTACGCAAATTGCACATTTTTTTAATGCAAGAATATTAAAAATTGAAATTTAAAAGTAATATAATAAATAAAACGAAAGAACAAACTTATGTTTTATTGTTAGTAAACTCTTTACAAATCCAATCAGTTAGGTCAGGTAGGTCCTTATTGTTTAGAGCTATTCATGCTTGTGCAAAATTGTGAAGCTATATTATATTTTTTGATTTATTTATTTGGTATAACTGTATTCCTGAAATTCGATTAGTAACTGTTCCATTACTTAAAATCATTTATAATTGATTTAATAGCAAATCAGTTAAAAGAATAAAAGTTTGCAGTTTCGAATCTGCACTGAAAGTTGCATTTCGACATATTGATGCTGTGAACACCACTTTCCCTTATAGCGAATAAAAATTGTTATTCTCTGAAGTAACTGATGAGGATTTAGAACTTGATATAGATTTAATATAATCGAAGGTAATTGTGTTATTCGCGAATTATTTTAATAACATCGTCGGCCTAGTTATCAGAATGCGTAATTCCATCTGGGATGCTAATTTGATATAGAAGTGCTATGTGCCAAGTTGTTGCTTATGTTCGTCAAGATAAGCGATAACATTATAATGTGGTTACTTTGATATTTTTATCGTGTGGTAATGTGGTTGCTATGGGGATAACTAACATTTCTTTACAACTATTTTTCTGACGATTTATTACCGATAGGCCACCATCGTGGATTCCACGTAACTGGACGTTTAAGGAATTGCGCCAAACAGCGCTTGATCCGTAGCTCTCTTATATCAAATTTAGTACCGTGTGGAGTTACGCATTCTGATAATTAGGCTGACGAAATTTTACATTATCTATGTGCTGACTAGAACGTATTTGAAAGTGAGTTTGTGAGGTGATTGAAGTTGATTTGACCCACTTAAAATCTCCTTCTTCTCTTTCTGGACAGTTTGTCATATTCTTAGACTCTTAAGCAGCAGCAATGGAGAAGGTTGTTCACACTTTATGAAAAAGGTTTCGATAGTTAATTTTTATGCATAAATTCCATAACTTTTGCAGTGCTTTGCTTCTATTTGATATACCCACGATTCTTGATAATAATTCTGGTCGAACTTATCATGGAAATGAACTTTTTCTTAGTACTTTTTTGAAAATATTACTCTATTCCTCTTGAACCGTTTTACAAAGTTTGTCCAGTGTTCTTGGATGCCGTTTTCCTCTAAGGCGCTTTTAATAAACCGAAATCTTTAAAGTATTTGGAGAAAGCTCAGGTGATTTTATAAGTATTTCATCAAATGAGATACACTTTATATATATATATTCCTATTTCTTATTCTTTCTTTTTTAAATAAGCGGCAGTTGACTTAGACGTGTGTCTTGAGGCTTTGTCCATATGAAGCTCAATTTTATCAATGCCCTTTCCATATAGGGCTGTAATTTCTACTTCAAAAACTGGTTCTAAAATATTCTAATAGTAGAAGGAATTAATTTTGCCTCTGCTTGATACTTTTTTGATTTTTAATTTGTCGTTGTAACAAAATACTGCAACTATCATGAATCCCATTGGGAACTTTTCTGTACACTGACGAAACCATTTCGTAGGGTATTTCCATCAGCTTAGTAGTAGAAAGTTTAACTTCTTTTATTACAGTCACTTAACTCGCGATCACTCACGCGGGTGTTCTGTATACCCCAGCAAAAGAGAATCCTCCCAGGATTCTAAAAAAATGCGCAGAACCACGATTTTTTCTGTAGCTGAACATTTTAGGTCATTGAACCTTCAGGCCTGAGGCAATCCTTTTCCCGAACAACTGGAATGTAATGACCTTCAAAAGTTTATCTGGGGGCTGAGAATTCCTGCGAGAAGTTCAGCATGTGCATACCATCTGCTCTGAATGTTTGGAAATTGATTAAAATATTATTTTCTTACTTTCTGCTATCATTACCTCATCAATTATAAAGTATATTTATTACTGGTATATACGTTTTATATATACCGGTTTATGAAATAATATAAAATTATGTGTTTTAAAATGTGAAAATTTTGTATGTTTAGTTTAAATTAATGTTAGTCTCATTTGTATGCAATAAATTTAATAATTTTATTTGTATAATACAAAAAAAAACATCTTGTACTGTATAAATATGTATCATAATAACTTAATTTTATTTTCATAATTAATTACACGTGTTAAAAGTTTGGGGTGTTCTCTACACCCCAAAAGTCACCCCCGCGAGTCACGACGGTAGCAAAAACAGGCGCGAGTGACCGCGGTTAAACATTCTCATGCTCCAGCGATTGTTACCACACATTTTCACTTTTTAGCAGTTAGGTGTTTTTCATATAATTTTCTCCAATTTGTTTTCCTTTCAGTAATACGCTTTGTCAAAATAAGTAAACTTTAAGTTTAAACATCTTTTTCAACCATAAATCTTTATGAATAACTTTACTTAGAGTCCCGTAATAAATTCCTAGTTTCCATGCAATAAAACTTTCAGTCGGCGGGTTAGGATTTGAGACTTCATTTTCTTTACAGTTACTTGCATTCGAACATTTTTAGGATGAAGTTTCGTGACCATGTTACCATTTTTACATTATCAGCTAGACATTTTCTTTCTTTTCCAATTTAATGTATTATAAATACCTTTCGAAATGCAATAACTGAGATTTTTACACCGCTTTATAATTTTTTGATATGAATATTATTCTAGGAAAGCGCAATTACATAACCTTCGAGCCATTTGTCAATTTTAGGAGCCATTTTCGAAAATAAAATCTTTTATTTTACATCATTCAATCCAAAGAAAACATTAGAAGACAGTTATTTTGAAGTCACCAAAGTTTTACTCAAAACGCACACGAGAAAGTAAATTACAAAATCGTTTCCATAAAGTGTGAACGACCTTCTGTACTGGTAATTGTGAAGCACCTATTTCTTATCAGTAATGCAGTCCCTACTACAAGAATTTCATAAAATGCATCAAATGTTTGTTTTGCTGTGGATTTCTCCCCATTGTGCTACTTGATCTTGTTTTGATTTTTCTGTATATATGTGTTGTTCTAATGTCACCTGTCTGACGTAGTCAGATCGAGACCCACGAAATTCATCGTGGCAAGAACTACGCATGTCGTTGGCCTTGAGCAGCATACGAATGCCATTACGAATTAGCTCAGCGAAATTCCCCGAAGGGACGATAGATGGCGACACCACTTATATCCACCTCCACATTTTGGGCATGTAACAGAAGAGGAGGGAAATATTCTCCAGTCCCCCGCACTCGTGATTCAGCCCTCAAGACTTTCGGACCCACTGATTAAACGAGCACGTACTCCGTGTGTACTCGGAGGGTATTTAGTGGCATTGGGCATCGAACCCAGACCTTTCGGTCTGGAGTCCGATGCTCTAAACACTAGGCTACCCACGGCATATATGTAGTACCTCAAATTGATATCTACTCAGAATTCGAATCTTCTGTAATAACATGTAATTCATAAATCCGAATCCCCTATTAGAAAACGTGTCTCAAGTTATCTTTTTCTAAATCATTAAAAACATTATATTGGTAGGTTATTAGTGATTCTGTGGCCCTTGAATTTTTTTTAGCTTTTTTTTGGCGTTTCCGAATATTAGAATATCGTTAATTGCTCATACGTGCCTTATTAATCGGGGTTTCAATACTCCCCAAACAATGATGTCATTTCTATAAATAACTTTTATTTCCCTTCGCTTGAACACATGATTGTATTTTTTTTATTACGTTTTCCGTTGTTGTCCCCTGTATATAAAAACTTGATTTTTGTATAATTTCCTGTCGTATTTTTACTTTCGAACAAATCTTGCACTCAAATATTCTGTCCTGAAGTTTCATTAAAATACAAGATGGGATCTATATTAAGAATCTTTATTTTTTCCTCCATGATTATTATATCACAACTTGATCTCTCTTCATTTCAATATCTTCGTTTTAATACCAGTACTGAAATGGAATACTTTCTTGGCGATATATTTCATACTTCTTATTTTAATCTTTTTATATATTATACTTTTCATTTTTCTTTTTAAGTAGTTCTTCTTGTACAGACTATTCATTGTAAATTTTTGTATTGCATGCTATTATTGTATTATAATTTTGAATCTCTATTTAGCATACGGATAATGATCTCTATATTTTCCAGCTGCATTATAAATGAAAAAATTTTACATTCTCCTTTTTTTCTTACTTACTCACAAGCGGAGGTTTATTCTATTATTATTTTTAAGGCAATATTTTGAAAATCATTTAGTGAAATAAAAATAATTATTCAGTGTTTAATCAGCATTTCATGAGTGTATAGAACATGTTGTATGAATGTATGGAATTCCAAAGAGTTTATATAAATTCTTTGCAATCATTTTAGTTTATAAAATGCAACTAGATCACACAATAAAGTACATTCAATCTGATAAATTTTCTTTTGTTTATGTATTTATGTTTTAAGACAATCACGTTATTTAAAGCTATTTCATATACTAGATTGTGATTACATTTTGTGTTTATATTTAGACAATAATTGTAAAATATTTAAAAGATTCTTATATTATATTTATAGATCTAAAATGTTTACTCTCTGGATTCACCTATGCAACTACAAATATCTATTATTGAAACCCCATTTTCTGTTCCTAACAGAATCGTTTCATCAAAAATGAAGATTATTAGATATAAACATTAGTGTTAACCTTTACACAAATTTAATATTTAAACTGAAAAAACAAACAAACTTGACTTTAGTGGATAAATTCAGTGAAAAAATGTTCTTTGCTTTTTTGTCCCTGAAACTTTTTTTTACTACAAGAGTTCTTAAAATTTTGAGGTAGCTGGAGGATATGATCATGTGCGCTTCTGAAATAGATTACTCAAGAGTAGTTTGAGGCAATTTCGTAAAGGTTACTTATTTGTTGATTAATATTTTAGACAACATCTTCAGGCTGATGTCATGAATGTTAGAGTAAAGGCAATTATGGCATCTTTGGTTGCTTTAAAACAACACTTTACATAATCTTTTTTTGCTCGGTAAATACTTATATTGGTAATCCTACGAAATCTATCTACAGAGAATCGTGACAACTAATGATTGATGAAATGGAGTTTTAGTACTCTTCTCGCGAAGAATGATGAAAGTTTCCAAGTTAGCTTGAAGTTAAATGCATTTATTTGAAGTTTTCAAAGATGATATTGAAGCACTGGGAATTTGTTTAAAAAGTATTCGAACTTTCTTTTATGCAAAATAATAATAACAATAATAAAAGAAAAAAGAAAGGGAAAAAAAAAGATCGCTTTACTTTTAAAAGTAATTTCCTCCACACTGTTTTTCATTCTATTGAATATTAGGTTATTTAAACTTTTATTGTTCTTTAAAGAAAGTTGATATTTAAGACTGCCTTTTATTTGCCATTTTTTGTCTTAGTTCTTTTTCTTCAAGACCTGTCAGTATAATGAAAATATTTAACCAAGTAGAAACAATGTATTTACATATATAAAACTACAACTTATTTAAAAATGAATTATTTTTAATCCTCATGTTATTAGTTTTGTCATTTCAAACTAAGCACAGTGATACGTGATAAAAATGTAATGTTTAAAATTTTGCGAATTTTTATTTTTGGTTGAAATATTTTCAATTGTTAAATACTACATTCCTATATATACTGATATGTGGTTATTACTGTTCCCAAATGGAACTTTTAGTATATAATTTATCATAAAAGCATATGAAGGACTCACGCGTTTTTCTTTAACATAACCTCTGGGTTCTTTGGTGACCAAGATTAATGGCAACTCTTTTCCAACCAAAACCCAAGAAGCGAAATGTGAACAAGAAAAGCAAATAAGATTGCTTTTAAAATAAGAGAAGTTTCATAAATGGGATGGAAATTTTGGGGAATGGTATGTGTGATAGAGAATAATGTGAATTGACAGCCAATCGTGAAGTTACTTGGAAAACCAACCTTTAATACAAGGTGCTTACCATTGTACGCGCCCTCAGACGTTTCCACATAAAAATTGAATCTAAGTTTGGATTAAGGTAGGAAGAAGGATTAAGGTAGGAAGTATTATTAGAAGTTAGAGTAGGTGGATAAAATAATTATAACTTAGAGAAAGTGGTCTAAATTACGCGATTTGGTTTAACTATCATTGTGTGTTTGTTCATTATAGATTCTCGCTTAATTAAATTTATCTAACTTGTTAGACATTTAAGTTCTATTCTTAATAAAATCATATTAAAAATTAAAAATGTCTATTCCTTTTCAAATCCTACACTATGGGTCACGCTGAAAAATAAAGATACGGTCACCAAAGGGGGTCGGTATCACAAGTATAGCAAAAACATTTAATTTATCATAAATATTTCTATGTAATTTATGATTGAATGTACACTAATGTGTTCGGTTGTAAGTTAGTTAATGTTAGTTTTAACAGGGTTCAAGTAAATGGGACAAAAAGTATTCTCAGGTGAAAACTCCTTTTTTTTACCAAAGAAAATTCGTAGTCCATTAAAAAATCCGATATTAATAAAATGAATTTTTCTATCAATATATTGCTCTTAATTAAAATATCAATATAAATTAGCTTAACTATATCGCTAGTAGATCTTTTGAGGTAAGCCTTTTGGCTGCTAACAAATGTTACCTTAGTAATCAATATAATTTTCTTAAGAACTAAAATAAATTATTTCAATCTCTGATAGATAATCTTACAATAAATTACGTAATTAATTTAAAAATTGTATTATATATAATTTTACATTAAAGTGGCAGCATCTTCTAAAATGAGCCATTTTTTTTACTCTTTTAGTTTTATTAATTCTTTTTAACTATTTATTTTAATTTTTCTCATAAATTTGAGCTGTATGATACAGAAATTAAGGAACGTATATATTTCGACTCGTTAATATAAAATTTCGTCAGATATTTTTGACATCAAAATTTCATAAGTTTCTGCTAAATTTCGAAGTGCTACTAATGATTTTGAAGTTTAATATTCCTATTGTTGGTAAATTATTATTATCTGTTTTACAGACTTTAAATATTACTATTGTCATGTGTCGTACCGTGAATCTTAATCTAGCTGAATTTCAATGTTTTGGAAATAATAATTTAATGAAATTCGACACTCATTTCTACATAATACCTTAAAATAAAAACTTATTCAAAACACGAAAGTTTTGTTTGCTTTTGCTGGAGGATCAAAAGTAAAAATTTTCAATTCATATTTCTGAAAATATTGTGTCTCTCATGTACGGTTTCATTTCGCATTTCAATGTTTTATGATTTCAAAATTTATTAAGTTTAAATCTCAGGTATAAACACAGCACAGTTTGAAATCAAATAAAATATTCTTGAGAATATAGTGTTTCTGGAACTTTCTTATTTTAATGCATCAACCTAGAATACTGTTTTCCTTAATAAAGGTGTAAATTAATTTAATCCCTTCACTATATTGTCTTGTGACATTATTCTTAATATACTCCATTTCAATATTTTCTTCGTTTCTCCTGTATGTTTTATAACAATATTCTTTCTTCGAGATGTAATAGATATGAATATATTGTTTTTATGTTAACGGTGCTGGGTGGCGTAGTTGGTTCGGAGCTGGTCTTTTACGCCTAAGGTTGCGGGTTTGACCCCGGCTCAAATCGTTGGATTTTCATGATGCAGAAAATCGACAGCGACCGTGTCGTATGGTTATACCGCATGTTAAAGGTTCCTGGAGTGTCTGTTTAACTTGGGTGCTCTTGTCGAAATTAAATTTCTTATGCAGGTTCGCATCGTCATAGATCATGTGTTGGAGAATCTTTGGGACCAGAATTGAGTTATTTCACAGCCAATCCTTTCAAGAAGAAACCGTGATATTCAGATTAGTTAGTAGATATATAGTGAAGGTTTTGTAATCGCAGAAGAAGAAAGAAAAAGGCAGCTGAGATGCTGAGCGCCGTGAGTTGATGGTAAGGAATTAAACTTAGAAGCGTAATTATAGAAAGGGCTTTAGCGAGTTAAAGAAATTAAGGAATATTAAGATTCATAGGATAACTTTGCTTAAAGATAAGTGGTTAGCATTCCAGGCGCTTATTTACATAGAATTTAGGAACACGTTATATCACTCCTGATTGCCTTCCTATAGTAAGACACATGCTGTTTAATATATTTGGATAATAATAAATTGGATTTATTATGGTTAACTTGGGTGATCAATTCTTACCTCCCACAAATCTAAGTCACGTAGATGAAGAGATGGTACCCCAGGGAGGGGGTATCACAATCTTACTTGTGGCAATTGGTATGCCACCTATATGGTGTCGCAATAAATTGATACCAGGCCCCGCGAAATATGCTAGGTTCTGCAATGGTAAATACCAATCCGCAGTCCCATTAAGAAAAAAAAATGTTCATCCTTAAAAATTCTAACAGCAAAATATTTAGTTCAAACACCTTTTGATAATGGAAAAAAGAATAACCTATTGTAGGGTTGGATATGTGCACTTTCACATCCCTCTCCCCCTGTTATTTCGAGTAGAGCAAACCACACTGATGTCACGCCCCACCAATAGTGTCTGACAAAAGGATTACACGGGAATGACTCAGAGGACACGACAGACAAAAAACTAGGCATGGGGAAAAAGAATGGTGTTGAATACATTTTTAAATATTACATTCTTCGTTGTGTTTAATAAAATAAATATATCACATGCTAATCTTGTAGTGATTTTTCAATACAATTTAAGCAAACATTGTACTGATGGAAGAAAGTAAAAAATAAGTTTGAAGAAAAAGTACTAGGAATCCCATTCATAGTGCCCCAATTCTTCGCGGCCAGATGCCTCTTTGGAAGTGTATAAAATATGTGCAAATATATGTGCCGGTGCAATCCGTAGTTTTCGAGTAAAATACGGTAAATGATGATGTATGATGGAACTCCGGCGCTTTCTGTGCTTCTGTACGGGATTGACTGGATATGACATACTTTGGACGCAGGAGCAGAAGTGGATGTACAGTTCTATGGCCTCTATGATCGATTTATTTCCCATGAAACAATCTGAAGGAATTGGTGTTTTGAGACGTGATGACCACACAAGGAACTTAGTTGCTCGGCTGCCTGTTGCTTGTACTCCGGTGGACATCGCGCTGCTGCATCATGAGCACAGATCCGTTCTACGGTATGGTTAAGCCTGCCTCGATATACACGGTAGACAACACACACACACCACACACACACACGCACGTACGCACACACACACACAGCACGCCCCGTACCGCACAACATGCACGCACGCCCCACACCACACCACACACATACACAAACGTTTTTAACATAGGCCTTTTTAAATATTTGCGAATACTGCTGTTGATGTATCCAATACGGTGGTTTTTCCTTGTATTGTAACTAGGGTTTGTAATATCAGACCAAAAGTCCAATACTGGTATACGTATTTTTTAGATCTTAATATCGGGATTCTGGTTTTAATACCGTTAGTAGGAATTTTAAGTAGAAAGAAAACTTAAGGCTTTTTTTTGTTTCATTTGCCAGTTTTATTAGAGAGTGTAAATATCACAAAATAATTTGTAACTTATAAATTATAACAGTATATAAAGAATCACGAAGAAAAAGGAATATCATTTTTACACTATGCCATCATATTCTTTTCATCATATAAATAATGAAACCAAACCGAAGTATTATCAACTGACTTTTTATGTTTTTAAAATTTATTCTTATTCATTATTGGTTATTATTTATGAGTATATATATAATGAGTCTGAAAAATAATTTGAACCCTAAAGTATGGTATGCGAATACAATGTGAATAACAAACTCAACTTTCTAAAAAAATATCGAAATATTACACACTTTGTTCACAACCACAACCTTGTTTTCACAGATATTAATATCGGACTACAAATCCTGTGTGTGTGTGCAGTATCGCTCTGAGCTGTGATAGGATAGTTTTGGTCCACCTCCTAGGATGAATCACATATTTTATCACTTCTCTTGATTGTACAGTGCAATTTTATATTCACAGTCAAATTAATTTCGCCGGTTAGGGAGACACAAAAACGTATTCTATTTTGCTATGTTAGCGATTCCTGAACATATAACGGAGACAATTTTAAAAAATTCTATTAAATACTGAAAAACCGGTATTTGAACTTGTGATTTAGGGTATTACAAAATTGTAAAAATGGCTTAAAATACCGGTATTCGGTATCCCGGTATACCGGTTTTGCAATCCCTATTTGAACTCTATAGAATGTTTTTCTCATTTTCCTCGTAAGCTATGAATCGCAAAGGTACAATGCTTTGGACATTTTTTCATATATTCTCAAAGAGAAATCTGGCTGGGTAGAGTTTGGAAGCTATTTTTGTAAAACCCTGTATTTATTAGTTTGTATTTAGGACAGAGATATATCATGTTTTTATCGAAATGTATGTGTAATAAACAGTAAGTTTTGTTTATAGAGTAGTTTTCAATTTCAAGAACTAAGAATAACTAGTATTTGTATTCTCTTAAAGCTCTTTTTTAATCTCTGAACATTCTTTTGCGAATTGCTCTATTTTTGATACGGAATTTAGTCAAGTAATGTGAATGCTCCTTTTGAATTACTCTCAATGGGAAAAAAACTGAACAAAATCACGAAGTATTTCTCTTATTATATTCACTCTTTATAAATAATAACGCAATCGATTTTATAAAAATATCAATTTTCGTTAAGTTTTTCAAATGACTATATGCAGTCGTTAAAACATTTGCAAAGTCTGATGTATCTGAAACAAGGCGTTCATCATCTGGTATTTCAATTCCTACAAATTGCTTGGAGTAGCTTGAATATGAGAATTTGGGTTTCCCGATAGAGCCACAAATTTTTGATTGCGTTCATGTCAGGTGAGTTTGGAGGCCAAGAGATGATTTGAAATCACCAAAATGTTTCTCCAACCGCTGCCTGGTGCTAAGGCATGTGACATGGTGTATTATCTTATATGTAAACATCATCTCCAACTTGGAACACTATTGCTATGAAAGGAGGTACCCGGTCAACAATAATGTTCACATAGCACATATACGACAGTTTCTATCGAAAACATGAGGTGTAAGGTACCCAATGAAAACATTGTTCACACCTTAATACCCCCAGCAATACCGCAAATCAACTGACTAAACAACTGCTGGTTATATTGGTCACTGTTGCTCTTCGTCCACGGCAAACAAAGCTGAACAGTCTCCTCTGGAATGAGTGTGTCCAGACCAACAAATCACTGGCCACCGAATTGTCATTTCACTATCCATACACCATTTTTGATGAATATTCACAACTACTGCACGTGAGTAGCTCATTAGAAGCAACATATCTGAAATCGATACTTCCAGGCTCCAAGTCAACCTTTACCGAAATCTCACGCAAATACTTTCCAATATATCGCTAAACGCTTTGTTTGCGGAAAGAATGGCTCTATCAGTGGCTGCTTGAGTTTCAGCTTCTAAAATGAGGGTGGGTTATATGTAGTTTAGCTCTCTTTGCGTCGTTTTACTAATCTCTCCTAAACCTTTTCTTTTCTTTTTATATTTCTTTAATTGTAAAATAAATATCTTTTTTATTAAAATTGTAATTTTAATTTTTTTTGGTTTCAAATGGGTTGCGATTTGTTCATTAAACATTGCAGACCTAGTACGTCCCCTGAAAGGGGGTATCACTTTTTAGTGTGGTGCTCTATAGGAGGATACCAATCGCCGCAGATAATTTTGACGGCCATTTTCCTCCCTTGAGGGAAGTACCTGAGCTCTAACGGTGCGAACTTTTACCAGGAATTTATTTTTGCCGAGAACATACAAGCCAAACAGACACTCTAGGGAGGTTTTACATGCCGTATAATTTTGTTTAACATATTGAAAGGAAATACGTACTATATATACATATATATAGTATAATAGAATAAAATACTTAATGAGAAAATTGTATAACCTACAAAGGCAAACAAGAAAGAAATTGGATTCCAAGAAGCATAACAATTAAAGATACAGAAAAAAATCTTTGGACTAAAATGGAGACCTATTATGATTTCTTAAGCTGTAATTCTTAAGAATTAGGGTTAAGCCGCTTTATGGTACCACCTTCCTCGTGCATTCGACACACACACACACACACATATATATAAAGTCTTGGAAAGTAAAATTCTGCCTCTTCTATTTTATTTAATATTTTTTTTCTTGTTTATGTTTCCCTTTTCTTTTCATTTTGGATTTTTGGCAGAAGATAATGTATAAAGGGACATTTTCGATTGCTTTAAAATATATTAAGGCGATTGATTGGACCAACTGTTTCTGGGTTGTATTGAATGTATAAGATCTATCAATTTCAAACAGTACATCTGAACATCTTAATACTTAATACCATATCCTATGAACTGAATCTTAATACTGTATAACAATCTGAATAAGGGGCACTTAAGTTTCTTGTATTGGGAATTGAAATTCCCCATTAAAAGCTACGGCAAAACCTTGAAACAGTATTGACTTATTTTTATTTAGCTCTTTTTTTGGCATATTTTCTTGCTTGTACAAGTGCATATATCTTATTTTCTCTTATTAAAATTTCGAAAGATAAATAACTATACATAAAATTGGTTGGAAGGAAGTATGTTATAGTATGAGCAATATAACGATATATTGAAGGATTGCTTTTCCTAAAATATTTGTGTAAGAGGTTGTACTTGGATTATTGCTTATTTACCATTTTAAAGGGACTAAATACGTTCACAACAGTGATTTTGAAAGATCGTATAAACAATTATTTTTTCATGTTTAGTGTTAGTTGAATTAGAATATACATTTAAAAATGCGTTAAGAATATTATTACCTGAAAAAATTATTTATATTCAATTTTTTTTCAAAACAATGAAGTAAGATAAATATATTTTCAATACATTCTCCTTTTATGAATAATGCTTCATTAAAAAAATATATTTTATCTATATATAACTAAGACTTCCATACAGAGCTTGAACAGAGTTTTTTGAAGTATATATTTTAAAAGAGGATTTATTCATATTTTACTACAACCTCTGAGAATAAAGTTCGGTGAATGAAGTCAGAAAGGCCTATCTGGAAACACTGGTGAAATTAAGCGCTAGGCATGCGAAGCGGCGGTTGTTGACCCTCTGCCTGCACCGTTGTTCAGTTGAGACTCGTTTGTGTTTCGTGTAAGACCTGTTTTACGAAGAGCTTGTTCAGTAAGTTGGTTCTTAAAAATGAATGAACGAAAAGTCAATTTAAAGTTTTGTTTTAAGCTTGGCAAGACACCAAAAGAAACTTATGCAATGCTGGTACGTGTTTATGAAGATTAAGCAATGGTCATGAAGTGTGTGTACGAGTGGTTCGCCCGTTTTTGAAAAGCAAGGAATTGTTACCCAAAGTTTAGGGATGAGAAAAACGTTTTATTGATATTGACGATATTCCTAACATTCAACGAAACGTGACGAGTCCTTTGAACTCCATCCAAAAAGAAGACTCCTTACAAAGTTTCCAGGACATGTATAGCAGATCTCAGCGGTGCGTAGTTATAGGAGAGATAACTATTTCTAAGTACATAAGGTAACTTTCATTAATATCTCCTCTACGTTAATGTCACAGGACTATTCACCGAAATTTATTCTCAGAGATTGTATATCAGAGAAAAGAGAAATTTTAACATAAAACACCGGTAATTGTATCAATTCATATGAATTCTAGAAATAACGAAGATTTTTCAAAATTCTTTGTTCAGGTTCCGTGGAAGAAGTCTTAGCTATATATTTAACAAAATACTTACTGAATGTCTTAATATAAGTCGGCTTCAGGGGCTTAGAGGTAGCATGCCCGTTTCGTAAGCTCAAAGTTGCGGGTTCGACCCCGGTTGGAGGAAAGATTTTCTGAATGCAAAATCCGTAGTCACACACACATTTCATATGATTATGTGGAGTGTAAATGATCCCTTGAGTATCAAATGGGCTCTGGTACTTTCAGCAAAATTAAATCATGGCAATATTTAGCATCCGACGCGAGCTTGAAATAAAAATTATTTTAAGTGTCCAAATTTGGTAAAGAGACCCTTACTAGATGACGCCACCATGAAATGGGGAGGGGGGAATATATTTTGGGGACTTGCTGTCTGCAAAAACTAAGTTGCTAAAATGCAGTCCAACTTCTGATTTCTGTAATAATTTTCTACTCTTTTCCTACGTTATACACATGTAGACTTACGTGATTGTATCTGGATTTTTATGTGTGGGTATATTATTTTGAAAAAAGGGTATATATTCCCCTAGGGGCATAACTATTTATAATTGTAAATTATATAAAACAGGGAAAGTTTAAAACCATTATCGTTTGCAAACTAACATTTAAATATAGTACATGGACTATACCATGGATGGCAAACCTTTATAGATCAACGTGTCATCTTTTCTAAAGAAGTGTTTAATGAGGGATAGACGTGCCTTTATATAATTTTGACTTGTGATTGCAAGGAAAATAAAACTAAATACTAACAACACAAAATCTTTTTCCAAAAAAACGTTTTTTTTTTTGCATTTTATAGTCATAAATTTTTTTAGTAGTTCAAATTAAAGTAAAAAAAAAGTGAGACTTGTTGTTGCAGATTGTGTGGGATGACAAATAATTTATATTAGATTGTGTTGTTACTTTTTGTAGAATACATAGGCTAAATTTTGAGTCATCTACCAAACTGTTTCTAAACAATTAATTTTTTTTTGTTGAAGTTCATTTTTAAAAGGGGGTTTTGTGTTTTTTTTTCAAAAAAATTTTTCAGACGATGTTTTGCCTATCACTATTCCCGAACAGAAACCACACCCCCTTTTGGTTTTTTTACTAATAATGCCATTTTTTTCGGTCCACCAAATTTAAAATTTTCTGTTACACTTATTAACTTTAATTTTTTTTTGCAGAACCACCCATAATAAATAACTGTTAATAATCAAATTTTAACACAAATAAACTTTTTAATAAGTTGTGTCAATGAAATTCCCCATGCTATGCGCAGAAAAAACCCTATTTCAAAAGGGAAATTTGTGGTCTACAGAAATAAGGAAAGGAAATAAAACAAACCGAGGGGCTCCGGCGCCCCGAAAACCGACCACCGGTTTGTTCGTAATACTCTTTGGGGTGAATTTTGGGGGAAAATGCGCAACCATTTTGATCATTTGGCGTTTAATAATGGCACGCGTCCCCACTTTCGTCACCCCTTTGACTATACACAAATTTAAAAAGGGTTTTCATATAAAATGTCAGGAGTTTGTTAATCATTATCGCTTTGTAAATGCTAACATTTATATATATATATATATATATATATATTCCATTTATATTTATATCATTGTGCCCTCATTTTCAATTACCAGCGGATGCTTATTTTATTAAAATGTTGATCTTTTTTTAATATTTGCATATTTCTCTAATTAGAAATCCCTCTCTCTCTCTCTACATGTATATGAAACAAGCGATCTTACACTTAAACATTCACCGAGATTCGCGCACTCATCATGGCATCTTCGGAAATATTAGAACTACAGATTTCAAATCTGGTATATGCGTGCTTCTTTTGTTGATTAGAGATAAATTAAAGAAATATTGTGAGAAAACATACTCCAATAGGGGGTTACGAGTCTGTTATACACGAAAAATTTACATTTATGAAGTATTAGACCTGCAGACTTGAAATCTTGCAGCCAAGTTTCATTCCTTGTGCAGAGATTCGTTAACAAAGGGGTTTATGGGAAAGGTTTTGAGACAAATATTAATTAGAAAACTATATTATATTAACTAATATTACATTTTAAAATGGGTTTTGAAAAAACACTAAGCAGATTATTTTATTATTTTAAAGCAAGTATCTGCCATTCATTTTTGTAGCTCGTTAAAACAAAAATAATCTTCACTTTTGTAGAAAAGGCTTAATATTAATGAGATTGGTTTAAAATCAATAAGGTATTTAGAAAATCAGGAATTAAGTTTTATAATAATTGAGGAATAGGAAATTTTCCAATAATTGCTTATTGGAAGTTTCTGATTTCTCATGCTACTTATTTTTACAGAATTTTACCCTATATTTCAAATCGATTAATTGAGTACTCTCGAGCTTATACTTCAGAAACATGATAATTTGCATTGAACAATAAAAAATAAAGCCAAATCTATTGAATATTTAGTTACTGAAATTCGAATGCTTTATCTTCGTTAATGCGGTATGTATTTTGCTGGATTTTGGTTTGGTTTCAAATATTAATTCCTAACAATGACTTAAACTGGTAGAACATTGACATTCAGGAAATTCGATCAGAAATTACTTGTACTTTAATACACATATTAAGTTTTGAGATATTTGAGAATTATTTTCGAAGGACTTTATAAAAGTACTACATTTGCATTAATTTGAATTCGGAAAGTTTTCATTATGAGAAATATAACAGAGTTCTTATGCATTTCAAGGATGTCTTGTGTAATTACTAATATTTTAAAAATTTGCTACCCTCTGTTACTTATAAAGTCGGATTTATTTGATTTTTTTAAAAAATATATATAAAATGGACTTATTTCTTGATTTTTAAGTTTTTCATTATTTATGATGAAAATTACAAAAATAGGCAGTGTGGCTTTGAGACAACACTGAGCTAGGAGTCACACATTTTAGTACGGCATGTTACAAATGATGGAAACTTCTGAAATAGTTCTTGGGTTTCGTGTATGTAAAAGACCTTATCACACGCATACGTATTTGGAGCAATTTTTTTCAAGCAAGCCTTAGAGGGTTTTTGCCCAGTTGCCACAGCAGCGGCTTTGAACAACTTTTTCCAGTGAGCTGAAATAATTGCTCGAAGTTCCAGCCAATAGGAATATTCAGCTCCCTAAGTAATGTACAAGATGCCGATAAAGAAGACTACCTTGGCTTCGTCAAACGCATCAGAAATGGCGTATTATATTTAATAGTGTATAATATTTTATACATAATGGTGCTTCATTTCTGTTTATGACCATCAACAAAAGCACGAGTGGAATAAGAAAACAATATTGTATGTTCATTTTTGAAAGCAGAAAAATCAGCGAGTAATTTTTCAATGTGAGGATAGGGCATGGCTGATGTCAGACCATATCGTTTTGTTTGCAGCAACCCTTACGCCTCAAAGCTTTTTGAAACGGTTGTTTCAAAGAGTCTCGAGTTGTTCCAAGACGTGCGTGTGTGATAAGGACTTAAGGAGCGTGTGTGACAAGGATTTAAGGAATGTGTGATAAGGACCCACATTTTTAATATACATCTAGGGTAAATCCACCACACTTCAAAGTCTGCTCCATCCTGTATCACCAAGGTAAACTTGGTATCTCAGTTTCCTCGTAATGCCAACTATTTTTTTTGTAATATTTTGTCAGCTCAGAGTGTAGGCTAGAGAGCATGATGACGTTGTAAAATAAATTCTATTAGTTTGGTAGGCAATTGAGTGGTATGTTGCCCAGAGAGCTATATTATGCTACAGAGGGTTAAATATTAATTTAGAATAATGACAACATAATTCATACTTGTTTAATGTATCTCTACATATATAGATGATAATAAATAGGAATATTTGGAATAATTTAAAAAGAAATAACATTACTAAATCCTTAAATAGAAACATCGAATACTTGTTTAATTGATCGGAGTCCCAGGATTTTATGCGAATCAGTGTCAAAGAGCAAGACAGTTCTTCAGATGCGATGGAAATTTGTAGTCGAAAAACAATCCTGGAAATAGAGGATTCAGCAGCAATACTCGCAAAATAAATCTCAAGAGACCTTCACTCCTTCAACAGCGCTCAGACACAACAATCAGTGTCTAAAATGCAAGTATGCAGAAGGTTATTCACAAACACTCGCTCGTCCTATATAACTGCTGCAGTGATAACTAATCACTGGTCGACTCTTAAACGGCCAAGGCAAGATAACTAATCATTAGTCAATACAATACTGATTGAATTTCGACGCAGGTCTCCTTATTTATAGCCCTCGCGGATTTTTCAAGAAAGATCCGCTTGCGTCATAGGTCTTGAGATTAGTATATTTCTCCACTAATTTCCAGAAAAATCTATAGATAATAGAAAAATACAAACTCGCTAAAAATGATCATCAACATGGTCGCCAAATCGCCAACTTGGTCACCATAAATGAGGTTAACTTGGCTCTGTCACCAAGATTTTGCCAAGTTCTCATTGAATCATCATTATAATGTAAGGGATGGCGTGGCTTGCGAATGTTATACTTTTGACATAAAATAAATATAACATATTCTATAAACGTATTACGTATCAAAATTCGTAGGAATATCTTAAGCAGCAAGTTCTGAAAGAAATATGAGGCCACGGTAATCTAGTGGTCAAAGTAACGGACTCGGCCCCGGGAATGCGATTTTAGTCTGTTTCCGCCCACTGTGTAGGGGTCGATGACCTTTTTAAAACGTTGGGGGCTCAGATGTCCTCCGCTTGGTGTTGTGTGGAAGCCAGGAGAGGGGGTGCCAGCTTAGGTGTTGTACTCGTCACTTGACCATAGTTCATAATTACAAGGTCCATCGTCAGTAGTTCTCGTATTGTTTCATAGTACGACGTTCGTAATACACTCACTTAGTAAGAAATACTAAAAATTTAAAAGAAAATAATATTTAGTTAATGGTTTATAGTACTTTACATTATGTAAAGTAAGTATTTATTAACAATTAAATGAATTCTTAAAAACGGATTAAACTTTTCTTATGGATGTATAAAACCCTGCACTAAATATTTTAAAATTAATATGAAGTTTTAAGATTACTTGTTAAAATCTAGCTAATTTTTTTTTTATACGAAAAACGTAGAATCAAGAATATATAATGATATTTGTTTTACAGACATTAAAAAAAACACCGTACTTTTAGAAAATTCCTTAGAAGTATTTGAATTTGTCAGAAGTGAAATGAATATTTATATATAAAATTCGTTTTATGAGATAAGACATTAGCAATATAGTTCAGGTAATAATTCTCGAAGCTTAATATTCTAAATTAGCAAACAGCATTTCCTTAATTTTACGCTTATGAATTTATACACTAAATAGCGTAAATAATCAAGTTTAAAAAAATGAAAATGTGCACACATTTGCTGTAAAATATTCTCAAGGAAAAATGTATATAAATTAAATATTTGTAAGAAGGAATTCAAACTGTATTCCATAAAACTTCTACTATTATACCATATATATATATATATATATATATGGTATAATATATGTATATATATATATATATATATTATAAACGTAATATATATGTATATATATTTGGTTGGGGAAAACAAATCCATTATTATTTTTATTTTTCAGTAGATGGCTGTAATGTTGATATCTCGTGAAGTATCAATCAAACAATTTCAAATTTATGCCCGTTGTCAAGGTGACATTTCACACTAAAAAAATTCTTTTACTTTATTTCGTTTGGTCCATTGAGTTGTGAGTTACAGGGTGTTAAAAAAATGGAAGTCAACAAAGAGAAAATTAGGTACATTTTACAGTTTTTCTTTGATAAAGGCGAAAATGCAAGCCAATTGGCTGAAATTTTGAATGATTTTTATGGTGCCGATACTGTAACAGCTAATTACGTGCAATTGTGATTTCGTCGAATCCGTTCAGGCATTTTTAATGTTAAAGGTCCACCTCGAACAGGCAGACCCATCGTCAAAAATGTCGATAAAATCACAGAAATAATCGATGTTGACCGGCGTGATAGTAGTCGTAGCATCGCCCAGGAGCTAAATATTGACCATAAAGCAGTTTGAAATCATTTGCGTGAAGTTGTATTCAAAAAGAAGCTCCATGTTTGATGCCACACCAATTAACACCAAAAAACTTGATGGATCGAATTTCCATCTCCGAAGCAGCCTTGGCCAAACGGAAGAAAATTGACTCATTTCTTAAGCGGATGGTGACTGGAGATGAGAAATGGGTCACATACGACAATATTGTGCGAAAACGATCGTGGTCAAAGAGCGGTGAATTACCTCAAACGGTGGCCAAACCAGGACTATCGGCCCGAAAGGTTATACTGTGTATTTGGTGGGACTGTAAAGGAATCATTTATTATGAATTGCTTCCGTATGGCCAAACTATAAATTAAGATCTCTACTGTCAACAACTGAACCGTTTTAAGCTAGCGATTGACCAGAAATGGTCAAAATTGGTCAACAGAAGAGGTGCTGTGTTCCATCAGGACAAAGTCAGGCCACACACGTCTGTAGTGACTCGCCAGAAACTCTGGGAGCTTAGTTAGGAAATTTTAATGCATCCACCATATAGTCCAGACCTGGCCCAAGCGTTTACCACTTTTTTCTCGCATTGCAAAATTTTCCGGTGATAAGAAATTGGGATAAAAGAAGATTGTGAAAGTCATTACTGGAGATTTTCCCAAAAATGGAACAAGATTTCTATGATGAGGTGGGGAAAAAACTTTCAAAATTCAAAAAATTAAAAACAAAAGGTGCATATTCGATCCAAATCGGAAATTTCGAAACATGTTAAATAAAGTCTTGAATTTGATGAAAAAATAATGGATTTTTTTTTTCCCCCAAAATTATAAAATATATATATATATATATATAATATATATATATATATATATATATATATATATATATATATTATTTTTTAAGGAATTTCCATGTTATTGGGTTTTTTTGCATTCCTTGAAGAAAACGAGGGAGGTGACTGATCTCAAAATCTGAACCATGGTCAAGTGACGAGGAAGACATTAGAGTTGGGACTCTCCTCTCCGAACTTTCCCATCACGTTACGAGAGGCCTTTGAGTCTCGACAGATTGAGCATAGATTTACCCCCTCTTCACGGCGAGTCTTAAGTGGCTCATGACGCGCCGATCACGAGTTCGTGACCATGACCACTAGGCTGTCACGGCCACCAACAATTTCCCAAAAAAAAAACCATGGGGAATTTCAATAATGGAAGTCAACAAAAAAATGTAAAAAAAAAAATTTTTTTGATAAAAGGATAATGCCTAGTGGCCGAATGGTAGTAAAACCCCTTTCCCCGCCCATGTCTGAGGAAACCCATCACGGGCAAGGCCTACCAGATTTTTACCCCCTTTAAGGTTTGATAAGTGAGTACCAAGCCATCTTGGGAGCTAAACACTAGGGGTCTCGTGTCAAATTGACCAACTGACCGAAAATACCTGCTCTTGCACCTCAGCTTCTTAGGTTTCGATAACTGAGATGGGCACATTAGGTCTTGGCGCTCAAGGGCGTTATGCCACTGAGTTTAGTTTAATTAAAAGATAATCAAAGTTGACCATTACAAAACTAATCAACAATATTTAATTGGTTATTTAGAAATTTCATAATTGATATTTAGTATGATAAAAAATTTTGGCGAAATGGGGGCCAATTTTACTTTTATCTCCAACGCTTGACCATGGTCTTAAGTTATGATATCCGTAACTTTTGTGTTTCTTCTAAGGGTGGCATAAATAAATATTCAACCAATCCTAATTGAATCAATTTTTAACTAGGAACAGCAATTTACAGACAGAAAAATGTAAGATATTTCCTCATTTGATAAGCAGATTAAGTCAAGTCAGTACTGACTTATTATGACTGAGTCAGTGTTTATTACTGTCTCACTGTAATTCCGCACAAGAGCTATTGGTATCTCGTAAATTTGAACCATGGTCAAGTGACGAAGACAATTTTTGAGCTGACGCACATCCCTCACCTAACTATCCCACTTCACCAAATGGAAAATTTGACGGGGCCCTCGGTGTGCAGATAAAAAAAAAGTGGAGTTGGCAACAACTGTTTTGGTGGCGCCCTTTCACCCCGGGCCAGTTTCGCCTTAATCTATCCCTTGGGGGGGTGCTAGTGAGTGGGGAACACGCACACTAAATTTTCCCCGGAAAAATGTGGAATCAAAATCAAGCTTCTTGTGAAACTTAAGAAATCAGACATGAAAACATTTCAAATATTAATCGATGCATTTGGAGAAGAAAATTTGTCTCGAGCACATGTGTTTCAATGGCAAAAAAGGTTTTCAGGGGGAAGAAACAATGTGGAACCTGATGAATCTGCTGGTCCCCCAAGGTCAGCAATTTCGGACCAAAACGTAGCCAAAATTCGTGATATGAGTGGGTTCAAACTCACGTTAGTGGTCAAATTGTTAGTCAACGTTACTGCATTGAAATACTTAAAAAAAGTTCGTAAAAAATCAGGAAAATAATGCTAGAATTGGGGGTGACGAATGGCTGTTGCACCAAGACAATGCATCTACTCACGCGGCCCTACCTGTGAAGAAGTTTCTGACCAGCAAAACATTACTGGGATGGCGCATCCTCCTCATTCACCTGATTTCGTCCACGTGACTTCGTTTTGTTTCGTACAGTTAAGTCTTGCTGAAAGATAACCAATTTTAATTCAGTTGAAGAGGTTCAATCAAAAACGGGGGAACTCCTGAAGGGCTTTCGAAAAACTTTTGTAAGGACAGCCCCCTTGGGTTCCCTTCTCCCTAAATATCAGCGTGAGCTAGAGGTGTAGGAATAAATGAAGAACTAGAAGCTGCCATGATCTTAAAGTGACTTTATTAAGATCTTAAACTTAAGCCTCTAACAGATTAGATGATAATAATATATGTGAGAGAATCTACGGTGGTTAAACACACAATATATACAATACCGAAATAGCGTAACTCGGACCACTATCAATAATTAATTCGCCTAAACTCAATTACAATGCTATCACAGATCCGAATCTTAAATAGTCACTCCTACCTTAACGTCGAATGAAGTAGCGATCAATCTGATCCTAGTTGAAGTTACGGTTCACTGGAGTGCAATGGTATGCACTTTGACCTAAGGGCTCTCTGACACGGATAACTTCTGTTATCTGTCCCTTAGCCTTTCAAAAACTCTTCTCACTTAAATCGAGAACTATCAGAACATTCCCCGAATTGCCACACCTGATATTTAAAATCTTCCTAATTTGCATCTTTCCTTCTAGCTTCACTTCTTGGGTTAGGTTGAAAAAGAGTTGCCATTAATTCTGGCCCTAAAGAACCCAAAGGACATGCGACATGAAAAGACGCGTGAGCCCGTCACACCTTGTTCCAGGAATGCTACCAACAAAGGTAGCACCTAATGCAGAAGTGTGTGAATGCTGAAGGAAACATCTCTGAAGGTGATACTATCACGGAGAACTGATTCATCAAGTGCAATGATTTATTGGACCAATCTAAATTTTTGTGTCACACCTCGTATTTAACTTACATTTGCCCCTCTACACTAAAGTTTTTCATTGACAGTAAGGCTCTAAATCGTGGAAATCCAGCCGCAAATCCGTGACCCTGACCACTAGGCTTCCGGCATAAAAGATAAGTTAATACATTTATTAAATTAAATTATAATTAGAAATGAAATACATATATAGTTTGCATGTGCCTAACTGAAATAAATATTAAGTGCATGCTTCAACACGAATAAAAT
This sequence comes from Trichonephila inaurata madagascariensis, assembly GCA_019973955.1. Taxonomy (NCBI): domain Eukaryota; kingdom Metazoa; phylum Arthropoda; class Arachnida; order Araneae; family Nephilidae; genus Trichonephila; species Trichonephila inaurata. Next base: position 30,808 of record BMAV01008174.1, on the reverse strand, counting down.
TTAAAATATAATGTGGAAATTTGAACATCGACCCAGTTTCTACAGTGATATTAATTCAAATAGCACTTTATTCAAAGTATGATCACAATTTTGATTCCAGTTTCTGTTTATTGAAATACTCAAAACTCTTTCTTCAAATAATTATAATTATTAGAAATATTTTAAAATTTCATAGCAATTCTTAGAAATAAAACTTTTACAAGAATTATCTAGGGATTTCTGATAAGCTCCGATAATTCCAATGAGAAAACTGAAGCTATAATAGAAACAACAGAAAATAATGAAACGTATTGTTTAGTGAACGAAATCTATCAGCTTCTTTGTTTCATTTTTCAATAACAAAATTTTGTCTTACTATCTTCACTGCTACGAACTTTTCGAAGAATTGTAAAATATAACAATGCCTAACACCTTATCGTAACGAATTTTTAGAGTATTATAAAAAAATTTCGTAAATAAAAACATACTATGTACTTCGAATTTACAAACAACTATTGAAAATATGGTTTTAAAAACAGAAAAGAATATTAACGATGGAATTTATTCAATAGGCACTATCGTGTTGATAACTAGAAAATTATAAAAATAATAGCTAATAAATTCAATTTTTAATGTGAGATGGTAATATCCTTGTAAGATTCAACACATTTTTCTAGCAGATTTCTCAAAAAGACATTTATTACAGTATGAATTATCATTTTTTTTAACGTTATAATATTTGTAAGACAAATGTTTTGTTGGGGGTTTTGTAAGTCAATACATTTACATACTATAAGTTAAATTAAGTAAATTGCCGTTGTCTATCTAGACTAAAATATTTTTTCACAAATGCATATAATTATTTTTTATTTTTGTAATTAAAATAATAATCAATAATTTGTTATTGGATATACTCTTTAATGAATATAATAATGACATATATCATCTTCTATTTTTCATTTATAAGGCCTTTCTACCATATTATAATGATTATTTTTCTGTTTAAATGAAAGCCCTATCTATAAAAAAAATGGATGTATTGTTATTTTATATATTCGATATATTATTATCAATTTTTATGTATGTGATTATGCTAAAGAATGCACTAAATTTATCCAAACAAGAAATTTCAAAATTTCCCTCAATTTCTACAAAATTCAAACGTAAGAAAACTGCAATAAGTAAAGCTTATTCCAGCATATAACGTGCACTTTTAACACACACAAAAATAAGTTTGAAATTTACAAGTGCATGTTACACAATGGATATAAAGATGATAGCTTTGAATTTTAGCTTTAGATGTATACTATTGCTCAAAATCCTAGAATAATACTTGTGACGGGGCTTTCAACGCGTTTTCTTTTAACAGTCCTCTTGGGTTTCTCAGGGGCCGAAATTGCAATTATTTCCAACCAACTCGAAAAGAAACACGTAGTATATATATATATATATATATATATATATATATATATATATAGGCAAATTAGGAATCTTATATATAGTAGAAGTTTAGTGTTCATGGGGTGGCTATGCGAGGTCTATGTCTATGTTTAGAAGAGATTGAGTAAAAGTTAGAGGAAATACCAAGTCCACGATTTATCCTACAGATATCTGTATAATCAAGATAAAGGTGGATTCGTGACCACAAGGATTAGAGAATGATTGAAGCCACGCCAGTTAGGACAAACAAAGTAGCTGTTTAATTAGAATATAGCGGTAAGCACCTTTGATTAAACTTTAAGGAAAGTGCGTGTATTAGTGAGATTAGAATTAAGCTGTAAAGTTAGATATATTAACCAATTACGCGATTATTTGGTAATACGAGTTGTGTCTTCTCATTCCAGATCTGCTTACTTAGATTGTTCTTATTGTTGTGTATTGTGATTAAGTTAAGATCTTAATAAACAGATATTAAGATGAACGATATGTCTAGTTCTTCGTTATTTCCTACAAAAATAGGTCGCGTAGATAATGGAGAACAGGGGCACTCAAGGGAGGGTGCCTCACAATCTAATTAATGATTTCAAAAGATATGAGCACTGCTCATGTACTTTTCCGGTTCCTATAGTAAATATGTTCATTTATACCTAAAATTTAAAATTTGTAGTTTAAAGCTGTAGGTGCACGTTATACGCCGAAATATACAGTATTTAAATATTCTGCAAATGTGGGATAGTTTAAGGTATCCGGAACCACGGTGAAAATGACCCCAACTTTCGGGGGTCAAAAGACAAAAATAACTTTTATTTTATTTTTTTTAAAATAAAGAGCAAAAAATTCTCATAGGTGCGAATAGGAACCTGTATAATCCTTAGAAGGTTCGGCGCACAATAATTGAAAATCGAAACCAAAAGTTAAGAACAAATTTTTTAAATAAATACCAGAAAATTCGGTCATATAAAAAATTATATTTCAAAAATTAACACTTATATGTATCAGGTTTTGTACATGCTTTTAATTTAAATCCCTTATTGAAAAAGTTTAATAATCTCCCGAGTTTCACTCCCCAGTTTGGTCATACATAAATTATATTCAAAATTCCTACGGTCATTTTTGTGGCTAATTAATCCAGAGATTAAATTACGATTCACTCCCCAGTAAGACATAAGTAAATCCTTCTCAAATAATGTTAAGGTCATTTTATTGCATTCCAAAGTCTTCGGAATAACTTTATGGATAGTAGTGAACATATTTCGGAAAGACGTATATATACGCCCGGGGCAATTTATGCACTGGTTGAGTGAGACGTTTATATATGCCGGTGGCGAAGAAGTTAAAGTTTCATTGTAGCTTTAGCGTCAAAGTATCGTATTATCTAATTCAATACATCATTATTGTATTGAGGGGGGCGTGATGAAAATTGTGATTGAATATTGGGTCGCAAATATTGAAAGTTTGAGAAGCACTGCAATAGAGCTATCATTTGGTTTTACAAAACGTACTTTGTTTTATTTCTAAGGTACCTAGAGGTCAAGCTACAATCAATTTTATAAAGTTAGAAAAAGCGGAAGTGGGTCTTTGATCTACCCACTGGAAGTGGAAGTGGGCATTTAAATTGTTCAAAACATATCATGGCGAGTCTGATAACTCAAAGTATTACAAATGTATTTCTATAAAACGTTTTGAACCTGATATTTATGCTATTTTCTTGAGAATGTACTAAAATATTTCTTATTGTATGAATATTGTTTGTTATGGCTTGTTATTTTAAATAATGGTCTAAAAAACAATGTGACTTTTCTTATAATGTTTATTCAATCAGTTCTAAAATTTTCAAATTTTAATAAAGCATTACAATTTTAGTACATTATCTAGATAAATGCATCTAATTTGTTTTAGTAATACTTTTACTAATATAAGTTTATTACTTTATCTCTATTTGCTTTGAAGTTTTACAAAAATATTGCTAAAATTTCACTTATAATTAAAATTTTATGAAATTTAGGCAATTTATTTTAAATATTGTTGGTTAAATATTAGTATTTATTGCTATTATATCCTATAAAAAAGCATTTATAATGTTTCAATATGTTATTTTGTCAAAAAGTACTCCGAACGTGTTCGGATAATATATTTTATTAAAAACAACCGAAATTGTTTTATCAATTCTATCCATAGTTCAGTTTCTTTGAACAAACCTTAAAACAGGTCTAGAGCAATGTGGGGCACTTAATAAACTATATGATTTCTTTATTTTCGCTCTTACCAAAAGAGTAAGAAAAATCACGCCTTTGAAGTTTTGAATTTTTAATGAAAACGCGATTTCTACTTTTCAAGAAAGTTTTTAAAAATATTACTTCCCAATTCCAGATAATGTAGAAACAGATTTAAGGAAATGTGACTTTGAAGAATGTGTGCAAAGTAACATCAAAGGAACCGATTGAACGAGAATATTTACAATACTATTAAATTGAAGAAATGGAAAAACTCTCATCATACCTGAAGAATATTAAAGAATATGTAATTCGTAGATTAAAAGGAATTTGTATATTTCAATTTCGCTTGTAGCTTTTTGAAATTAATACATAAAAATATGTGTGAAACGAAAATGGTTGACTTATTAATTTCCCTAGGGAATGGAAAAATTTATTCATTAGTTAATTATGTGTATGTATTATGAACAACAATAGCTGAATACAAAACTTTATGCCCAATGTTGCCACTCCTAATATGTTCAACATTTCTTGTTGGATAATATTTAATATTTGTCTTGCATTTAATATTCAAACCTCTCTGAATCTGGTAACAGATTTTTTAGTTAATTAAGATCATGGAATATTCTAAGTAGTTCACACGTTTTACGTTAAAAAATAATTGTATAATACTTTATGTTTACGGAGTGTGTACTCAAATAATTAGTCATGTCATGTATATAGCTTCATGTATAAAATTAAATAGCCTCATGTCATCCTGCGCGTGTTGAAGAAAAATAAAGGATATTGAAATTGAAACCAAAACTTTCTCGAGTCATATAACACCCAACGTATTTTTAAATACAAATAAAAATTTTGAATTTTGTGTGTTTTGTTTCAGTTTAGAATTTATATTAAATTTAATAAAAGTAGGAAAAATTTAAAAAATTGCTGAGAAATTTGAAAATTTTTAGTTATTTTTAGTTTCTATTATTGAATATTAAAGAGTAATACTAGTTACGAAGGTGATTTGAAGATATACTTGTGCGCTGAAATTTTTTCTTCCATTCCGTAGTTATAAAACATGAAAGGTTTTCTTTTATAAATTTTTAAATGGGGTGCATATTTGTACACAAGCCTTTTCAGACACGGCAAATTCTCCAAGTGCGAGAGCCATTTCAGCCACCATCTAGTGGTGGATTTCCTACCAAAATTTTGACACTAGAATTAATTTTATTTCAAGCTACCGTCGGGTGTTAAATATTGTTATATCATTTAATTTTGCCGAGAGTATCAGAGCAAATTGACACTCAAGGCATCTTTTACGAACGTATGACATGCGCGTCTTCGATTTTCGCATCCAGAAAAAAATCTAGCGACCCCAGCTGGGATAGAAGCCGCAACCTTAGAATCACGATGTGAACACATTACATCTAAACCACCGAACCGACCTAAAACATGACAAATATACCACACATTTCCCAATAAAAGTATATATATATGTATAAGATGGGAGTATGTTTTCTTCAAATTAATTACCTCAAATTCAAAACCCATGTATAAAACGAATGGAAAAGATGAAATTCCTCTAGTTTTCAAACATGACACATTAGGGAGAAAATAATGCAGATAAAAATGATGGGGAATATTCAATTCAAACTGATGTAAGTTGTCAGACCGTGGTATTATGTTGAGCTCATAGTTCTCCCATTGGTGTCGTGTGATAGCTTGGAGAGGGAGGATCCAGCTCAGTGTCATCTTCGTCACTTGAACGAAGTTCAGAATTACGAGATTCGTCACTTATAGTCCTCGGGTTGGTTTCTAGTGTGACGTTAGTGTTACTTATACTTCTTCATTTACCTTGATATTTGCTATCTGGTACACTATAGGTTCCAGTGTTACTTTCTCTCAGCTTATTTTTTTTTTTTGCCGCTACTAGGAAAAGGAGTGAGAAGAGAAATTCGCATACGGAACGTAATCGTCGACCTATGTTTCATTCACAGGAGAGAAAACTCGATCATATACTTTTAGATATTTCAATGGGTGAGCTATTCGGAAACTAAACCTTTTACGTAAATTTATTAGTACTTTAATCATCTGATAATGTGAATTTAACCCGCGGTCACTCGCGCCTGTTTTTCTACCGCTGTTACTCGCGGGGTGTAGAGAACACCCCAAACTTTTAACACGTGTATTTAATTATGAAAATAAAATTAAATAATTATGATACATATTTATAAAGTACAAGATGTTTTTTTTATTATACAAATAAAATTATTAAATTTATTGCATACAAATGAGACTAACATTAATTTAAACTAAGCATACAAAATTTTCATTTTAAGACGCAAAATTTTATATTTTTTCATAAACCAGTATATATAAAACGTATATACCAGTAATAAATATACTTTATAATTAATGAGATAATGATATCAGAAAGTAGAAAGTAATATTTCAATCATTTTCCAAACATTCAGAGCAGGCTGTATGCAAATGCTCAACTTCTCGCGGGAATTCTCAGCCTCCCCCAGATAAACTTTTGAAGGTCATTACATTCCAATCGTTAGAGAAAGAGGGATTGCATCAGGCCTGAAGTTTCAATGACCTAAAATGTGCAGCTACAGAAAAAATTGTGGTTCTGCGCATTCTTTTTACAATCCTGGGAGAATTTTGTTGTTGCTGGGGTGGTCAGAACACCCCGCGCGAGTGATCGCGGGTTAAATTTACTTTTCTCAATTGTTTTAAATGCAATAATTAATGGATAGATTAAATCATTAGATTTATCATAACAGTAAATTATTTAACCCAGCATCACTTGCGCTAAAACAACTACCGAGAGTTCTCGTTCATCTCATACCCAAGGGTGTTTACATTCTTTTTCTACCGTAAAATTTGTATACAAAAGTTAAAAAGGAAAAAAAGTAGGAAATACAAAATTTTATTAAATTTTTTACACGTAAATTTAGTTTTTCTGTTCTTTTAATGGGCATTCAGTACATCGTTTATACACTCCTTTAATCTCTTCGTGAGTGAGTGCGATGTTTTCACCGGATCTTATTTTTTTTAAAGCTGTATCTTTTTAAAACTTAACATATAGGAGTAAACTTCTCTATTCTATAAATTCAAAAATTTTGGAATTTCTTTTTTATTTTCTCCTAGTTTTCCAGAAATTTTTTTTTTCAAGAAATCATCTGAAAATGTATAAGATATGTACCAGTTGTCTCCTTTAAAATTACGTTTTTCCCAAATGTTTTTGTGTCTCTTAATTTTCAGCGGTGTATTCCTCGTCTAAATCTAGATTGATTTCAGTGGAGGAATCATACTTCCTGTTATACTCTTTATCATTTGATTCTTCCCCTTTATAACCATAAAGATAATTTCTTCATCCAAAAATATATATATACTGTTTTACTGTATCTATTAAATTACTTAAATACCCCATTTCTTCATCATAACTACAATAATTCGCATAGCATAAGGACGATTTAAAACGTGGTCATGCATTCCGAACTGTAACGGTGATTCACGCGCAGGGTATGGCATACCCGAAGAGACGGTATCCAAAAATATATATTTAAAATTCGCCTACAAGCTAAGGTCCCTTAAAGGATAGGACCTTAAAATAAGGTACAAGAAAAAATATCCTTTTTCTGGAAAGAGGGGAGCTTTGAAAAAAAGTTACACGGTGGGTATGACATATCCTGTGGGAGAAGTGTAGAGTTAATTGTGAAAGAAAAATATATTTTTTATGAATTCCTTAATTTTATACAAATAAAGATCAGAAAACTCACATATAAAATACCAGAAAAAATCTAGATTAGAAATTTATACCCTGTTTATTTGTTGATGTTATTATTATCGACTGCAATAAATGCTTCTATAATAATCTCGTTTAAAGAAAATTTATTATTCAAAACTCAGTTGTTTATTATGCACTAAACTGTATATATTGCCAAAGTATACTCAATAATAGACATGACAATTATCTATACCAGGGTTGAATGACCAAACAGTAGATGCTGAATTTGGCAAGGACCGCACTTTACCACTTGTATTATGAAATGTATTTGATTATTTTGTATTATGTATGTATTTGATTAGTAGGATCTACTGATCATATATAGTTGATAGCTAATTTTAATGATAATTACAAGGATTCTACACATAGCAGAAGATTCAGTCAAAATAAATAGGGAACTAAGTATTTGAAATTAGTGTTAGAAAAGGAATGTACATACAAACCTATTAAAATAATTTTACAAAAAACATATTTTCTGAATCATTTTGTTCATTATTAATATAACTGTCAATATATTGAGTATTTGGAATTTCATCATACACTAGAGTATGTTAAGGTTAACCAGAAGTTTTGCCCTGATTATAAATAATTATTGTGTTGAAACTATTATAGTTAGAAATAAGTTTCTTTTTTAAATATATTGTGAGTATTATAAATTTTTTATAAGACCATTTACCTCAGTAAATTTCAACGTGTGTTCCCTTGGTAGCTCAGAGAAAGTCTAAGCATTATTTCAGTTCCAACCAAGTGTTATTTAACCTGTCTTGCACTTCATAAACAAGTACTCGAATCATTTTATGAAGAATTTTTACAAAACTTGTTTGCGGCATTTCATTTCATCGCATTGCTCTAGGAGATTTGTTTCATTAACAATATCGAAGTTCAGGCTGAATATTAAAGGGTTCTTTCGTTTCGCGAAACCAAAACACACATTGCGCTTTCACTTGACGCTATTTCGGCAAAAAAAGATGTTTTTCTTATAAATGTCTCCCAGAGGTACTCTGGAAGAAGTATTGGAGCCATAAAATGCACAAAAAATTTACTAAAACTAGCTTATCCAATGACATAAAAATTGCATTATTATATTAAATTTTATTTTGTAATTGTAACGGACGCTATATTTCACAGAAAGGAAAACAAATGTTGCCACGCTATGGACCCATGAGTATCGGTTGTGAGAATTGGGAGCCCACTGTTTGTAAAATCAAAGAGAGTCCGAATACTAACCAGTTAAGATCTACGACCTTGCCGTCCAATCCTGGACTCTGTTGAACTAAAATGTATATTAAGTTGTTTCTGTAAATGTTTAATGGACTAAATTCATGTGACATCATAGTCATATGATAACTGAGTCACGTGTTTTCAGCCTATCAGTTCATGAATTCTTGCGACGTCATATATATGTCATAAATATAATCACGCCTTTCCAGCCAATTAGTTCATGTGCTTCACTGTTGCCAACTTTTGCTTTTTGCCGAAACTCTCTTTTAGAAAGTACATAGTTGTCAACGATATAATGCACGATATATAACGATATAATGCACAAAGCTAAGCAAAATGCACTTAATTTAAAAGTATTCGTATAATGTAAGTTATTTTTTAATTTTGAAAACTGTTTGAAGAAATTTAACACGTGAACTCTTTACCCAATCATATATCAAATTTTAAATGTTATCTAAACTTTACAAGTTGAACAATGAGTATGTCAATTTTCAATCAATGAGAAACACGTGATTGTTTTAATCATGTGACCATCATGGATTTAGTCTATAGTATTTTTCTTGTCAAGTATTGTATAACCGATAATTTTGTATTGGTGATATTTCTAATTTATTAATTACTTTTAACCCCCTAAAAACATAAATCACAGTTGCATAATGAGTTTTTATATTCATGGAAAAAACTTGGGTTCTGTTCTCTGTATATTATATACTGTTGTCTGTTTGAGATATGCAAAACACAATTCCCGATCATGATTCCCCCTACCCCTTTCCTTAAATAACTATTTATAAAAAAGTACTCATATAATTGTTGATGATTATTTTAGAAGGAAAACACGTAGTAAAATTAAGATTTATTTTACAACTATGGCATTGCCTTTTTAATTGTGTATACACATTTCTATGCGCTTTGCAACTTAAATAGAATTCTTTTAATCATTATCTACAAAAAAAGATAGTACGATAAATTTTTGTGTGGAGAAATATATATTATTGAACACAACTTTATGTAATTAGTAATGAACATTCTACCATATTTTCAAGTTTTTAATAGATAATGAGATTTTCAATTTATATTCCTGCATATTATAAGGAATGAAATTTTTTTTTTCAGAATTTTAAAATTTACCTATGCGGATAAGAAGTTCTCTGGTAGAAAATTATATAAAAAATGCTCGAAATTTTTGGTAACACTCGATGAGGCATGAGAGTATTTAAATGACTGCATAAAAGAAGATCAATTTTCTATTACTCAGTTGTGACGGGAATGACCGTTCAAAATGGCTTCGTCAGTGTATAGAAAAGTTACCAAAGAGAATCATGATAGCTGCAGGTTTTTATTATATAGGCAAATTAAAAATCAAAAAGTCTCAAGTAAAGCCAAAAATTAATTCACTTTACTATCAACAGAATACTTTAGAACCAACTTTTGAAGAAGAATTTCCAACCTTATATGGAAAGGACATTGATAAAATCGAATTTCTTACGGGTGAAGGCTCTAGTCACACATCTAAGTCAATTGCCGCTTATTTAGCAGGAAAAAAAAAAGAATCAGACACAAAAATAAAGTTTATCCCATTTGATACAATATGTGCAAAATCACCTTATACTTCTGCAATGTACTTTCGTGCTTTAGCTTTATTAAAACGAGCCTTAGGAAAATGGCATCCAAGAACACTGAATGAACTTTGGAAAATGGTTCCAGATGAGTTGATTAACGTTTTCATGACAGTACTAAGAAAAAGCTTATTTTCGTGAAAAACTCTAGCGAAAGCCTTGGCACGAATCATATCTATCAGATAGAAGAAATTTCGACAAAAAATGTGTTATTTATTGATAAAAACTAACTATCAAAATTATTTTCACATAAAGTGTGAACGACCTTCTGTATTTTCATCAGGAATTCTTTTTAATTTCCAACAAATGAATTAGGATGTTTTATTGAAATAAGTTTAAAAAGGATTGAGTTCATTTATTCAAAAGTACTGGCGCTAGTATTTTTTCAGTAAGGGTAACTATCATCCAAGAAAGCATTATTTCTCTCGAATAATTTTCATTTTTCTTAACGAATAATTATCTTTCATTCAGAAATAAAATAAATCTGGATAAAAAAAAAATAAAGTGAATTTCTGTTACCAGATTTATTCTATGCGTTAATGGATTCCAAATGCCAGAAATGTAACTAGACATTATATATTTTAGCTTTTGTTGACATCATTAAAATAGTTAGTTTTGCCCTCATAAAAGAACTATCCATTAAAATATACCCCGATACTCTTTTCAGGTTTTTTAATCACATTTTCTTTTGACTATACTGTTAAGAACATATTTACACAATGGTTTATTTTAATACGTATAGAAGAAAACGTAATTCTTTGAAACCCGTCAAATGCAGAATGATGCTAGAATAATTTTAAAAAAGTGATTAATGAAAATGTCAAAGAGATTATGTAAGTTGTTATTGAAAAATTTTGATTAGAAAAAAAGTTTAATTTCATTAATTTTTGTATTGATATTCAACATGGTTTTTTTCCCTTGCATTGCATAATTTTCATACTTTACATATTTTTTATGTAATAAATCACTCAGATATTTTAAAATATCTTGAATGCATACCTGAATTTCAAAAAATGCTGTTATTGAAGGGAATTGTAAAGGATGTCCAAAAATAGCACCAAAATTCTTCCCGATCAGAATCTCTTTGGAAATACATAAAATGACCACAGTACTGTACCAGCACTATCCATAGCTTACGAAGAAAAATGCCGTAAATGATGATGCATGATGGTTCGTGATAGGAGTGTTTCTGTGCTCTTGTATATGCTATTTACTCCGGCAGCAGGATCAGACGTGTGCGTCTGGTTTTATGACCAATATGATCACCAGATATCACACCATTAGATTTTTTAATACGTTATTGGCTCGATTAGACTTGGTAATCCAGTTATATGGCCGTCTTGATCCCCAGATCTCTCACCGCGATAACAGATCTCACACGTCACACTCTAAAGAAAACGAAACACTATTAGTGATGGACCTCGGATCTTTGAACTTCGATCTAGTGACGAGGACAACTCTCGAGCTAGCTCCCTCTCTTGTAACTACAGTACCCCCCGGAGGACATTGAGTTTCGACAGATTCAATGTGCAGCGGCTCCTTTTGCATGGCGGCTTTTCAGTAGGACAAGCACACGGACCCGCAACACTCAGGCCGCTATAACCACTTGTCTGCCGCGGTCACACCTAGACCTAAATAAACACAAAATTTTTAAAAATATTTTTAACAATTAAAAAAAATAAATATAGCCCTCAGACCAAATTATCGAAAAAAATTTTGAGCACTATATTGAACAGAAAAAAAACCCCTCTCTTATCGAATAGAAAACATTTAGATCTTTAAAATGAAATATCTGAGAATAAAACATTTAATGTTTGTAAATTGTTATTTTGTTAATGTTGTTGAATGATGTTAATTATTGTTAATGTTGTTATTTTTTGCCTAACTTTATGCAAATAAACACTACTTTAATTAAATAATATTGAAATCATTTTTTTTAATTCAAAATACATTTTTGCATAATAATGATTGAATTTGTTACGACGACAGGTTATTCAGCTTAATCTTCACATAATATTTTCATAAAAAATTTTGAAACACAAAACTCTTTTAAAAATGTTTGAGAATGGAACCGAAATTAAACCCGAAACTCAGAAAACCTTCAATATCTTAGAAACTAATTGATTATCAGTTTGAAATTTGGGGGTAAGATTCACGAATTTAAAAGCCCCAGAAAAATGCAAAAAAAAATTGCTTTGATATTATTGTCATTTTTAGGGTATTGTGTAGGCTAAAACCTGTGCATTTTTTCCAACATTATTGTCCATTTCTTTATATAAATTCTTCCAAGAAATATACCTTAATTTAAAAATTTCACATTATGAGTATCACAAAACCTGCAGATCCCGATAATTTTTTTATCAGATACTAGGGAGGGGAGGGGTACACCCTGTCCACCCAATGGTGGGCCAGTGTCCATTGGACAAATTATATAAATCATATTTGTGTAATTAATGTTTTGATTTCTTGTGTTAATATTCTTTTATCTTAAAATAGTATAAATAATTTCTCTCTGGATATTTAATATTTTAGTACTATTTTCTATTGTTTTTATTTATGATAAAAATTGTAATATTCGCAAGCACAGCACCGTTTCTTTCATTATAACGGCTTCTCAATGGAAACTTGGTGAAATATTGGCGATACAGCCAAGTTGGTATCCTTTTTGGCATCCATTTTGGGTGATTTGCTGACCATATGGATGGTTCTGGAAACTTCCGGAGAAATCTCTAAAATCATAATTTATAACGTAAGCATATTTTTCGAGAAAGTGCTGGAAGGTATGAGGTCAGCTGATCGTTCTTGCTGCTCCTCTTCAAAAATAAATTCAACTTTTTACGACTCCCTTTTAATAACTATACCTTGAAGTATAAACAAACATTATTTCATCACGAATTTTTTTACACATACATAAAGAGAGATTCCTTTAGAATGTGAGCCTAGTTTACATTTTTTTTCAACAAAAATAATATTCAATATTTCTCTCTCACTGAGAATTGAATTTCAGGCATGAGATAGCAAACATTTACTATTTCTTCTAACGCTCTTTCAAATTAATGTTCTAAAAATTCGAAAGCATTATACCGAACAATTTTCTCGGTATCATGGGACACAAGGAGAATATGAAACAATTTATGTAAATTGCTTACTTAAATTTCGTCACAAGTATCAGAAATTTTGATAGAACCCATTAAATTCGAATTGCTTTGATCATTAATATGTCTGGCTGAATTTCAAAGACGAATCCTCCTTTTATATTTCATAACTGCATGTTTATTGATCATGATTTGTTAGGGAAAATCTCTATATAGTTATCTCCTATACTTTGTATTATTTAGTTTGGTTGATGGTTAGTAAGATCAAAAGACGTGTATAATTTGATATTAAATTTAAATTGTCATTGTAAGTATCAGTATCATTTTTATCAATCAATTATTTTCTTCAGCACACTTCAAAGGACTATATATATACATACATACATACATACATATATATATATATATATATATATATATATATATATATATAGGCTTATTCTCTACAAACAAGAGATAACATCAAAACAATCACATTCTAAAAACACATAGACAGTAGGAAAATCGCACAATGAAGGACATAAGAGTAACCGAGATTAAAAATTATAAAATGGATGCTCTGCAGTATTATAAGCATTACTGACTTAGGACAAATAATATATAAAATAATTTATATAAAAGTGGGGTTGAACATGTTTTTTGGCCAGCCGACCTTCCCCCTTTATGTAAATATCATTGAGCAAAAACCAATAGAAAATAATGAATAGGAATATCTAAATCCATTACAAGTTAGAGGTAACTTACCTAAAATTGAACTTACAAATGCAAAGCCTGCGCTAAATCTGAGTGCAATAAGTAAGTTATTGCCAGGTTCTGGACCTTAATGCAGATTTAAATCAAGTGAAGACCTGAAATGTAGCACTTAACAAAACTATAAAAAGAATGGAAATAAAAACTAATAAGAGTTGAAAACTATAACATAACTTTAATAAAATTAGAGTAAATATGAATAAAATAATAATAAGTAATTTTAAGTAATATTGGATTATGGAGATAACTATAAGTATGAAATATATAACTTTATAGTAATAAACCATTATCAATCTCAGAATTTTTAATCCTAACTATTTTGTATAGCTTTATTCATATAACTATTAATAAAATTAATTGGGTATTTCTGATTTAAGAAATATTTAGTAAAATGTTTACAGTTATTTATAATGTCTGATTTTTTTGACACCAGAAATTTATTACGTTGTAAATAACTAATAACAATATTTCTGAATATAGAAATATTTACATTACTCTCCCAATGAGGCACTTTTATAATATTGAAATTAAATTCTTCTCTTTAATCATATATATATATGTATATATATATATATATATATATATATATATATATATATATATATATATATATATATATATATATATATATATATATATACTTGAACATGCTTCTCGTACAGTGTCAAAATACAAGAGAGGAAATTATTCAGGTATCAAGTTTTTATACGCAAAGAACAGGGAACAATGCATGATAAAAGATGCATTTACGTGTTTAGGCAAAGGGATTAATTAGTTATTTAGAGAAATAACACCACGCTTTAGAAAATAATAATCCTGATTAGAAAAGCGCATGAAAAAAAAAATTAAAGATCTTGTATTTCTTGGAATTGCCAATACATCTACCAAAAATTCTAGGTCTAAAGAATCAGTAATAAATATACCAGCATTATGTTTTTAATACTTTAGTAGAAGATAAATTGAGACGCGTTTCGAAATACGGGCTCACGATTTATGAATTAGATGTTATATATATATATGAATTCTTAATATATTTCTGTGTTGTATTAATTCTATTTTTAACTGAGAATATTAATTTATTTAAAATACCTTATGATTAGTTTGATTGCAAAATAGCTTCCTCGGTGGTGCCACTGTTATTTTGCTTATTGTGTAACACTTCTACTTTAACGTCATTTAGCTCGGGATTTTTGCATAGATGCTTGTATTCACGTTTCTTTATGATTTTCTTTTTTACATGGAAGTTTTTATCCTAATTTTTTCTATAGAAATTTCGCTTGCTATTCCTCTCTATAAGAGAAAAATTATTGTTCTCTTTTCATAATTTCATTCTACTTTAATGTCTGGTTTATCATCCACGTGTGTTAGAAATATGCTTAACTTTTCAACATGGATCGAAAATTCAACATGTCGAAAATTTCTGCTGTAAGAGGAAGGTGAATCCTTAAGACATGGCTTAACCCGAAATCGCTGTTCTAATTCAGCGGCAGTTTTAGAAATCATAATGGATCTTCATTGTAGTCCAAAGACTCTTTTTGAATCTACATTTTTTATGTGTCTTGAACTCCAATTTCTTTCTTCTTTGGCATTGGGGTTATAACAGCTTTTTCACTTGGTGTCTTGTTTTATTTTCTTATACATATATATATATATATATATATATATATTTAAAATGAGTGGTAAATTTCCTATAATCGTCAGATAATTTTAAGCAAATGAATAATTAAATTAAAAGTTTGCCGCTAGAGGGCTAAATTTAGGTATTTGACTAAGTTCAGAACCATGATTTTGAAAAACGTATAAGTGAATAATGTCTTTTTGATATTAAGTGTCCCCTGAATTATAATATGCAACAATTTTAAGAATAAAATTACAATAAAAATCTTTTAAATGGATTTTTTTGCAAACAATAAAGAAAAAAAAAATGATTATATTATCTAAGCATTCAATTTTTATAGAAAATGCTTCTGCAATAACAACTTTTTGCCTGTGTATAGCTATGATTTCTGTACAGAGCTTAAACTTAAGCCATGGCACATTTTAACCCTTTATCTATCGACGGTACTTATAAGTACCACTCACTTTAAAATCACATAGAATAACCATTTTTGAGAATATTCTTTTAATACTTAGCAGGAATATTCATTGAAGTCCACTCTTCCAAGATATATGGCACCACGGGTTCTATGATGAGTCTTTTAGCAGGGAAGGCGAATAGTTTTACACCAGAAATTGCGTTTCCAGGGCGTTTTCAGCGGATTGCAAAGATTATCATTTTTGAGCCGAAAAAATAGTTAATATCAAAATTTAAGTGTCTTATTTTTTTGTATGTTAATGAGGACCTTAGAAACTCTTTATTGTAAGTGAACAGTATATATAATTAATTTTACAGTGGAATATCTTTAGTTAATTAATTAGCTATAACGGATTAAATTTCCCAAAGCTGAGTATTTTGCTTATGTGTTTCCTTAATTTTCAATGTAGTAATCAAAAATAAATATTGCATGAAAAAAACTGCAGTAAGTTATAATGCGGTAGATAAAGGGTTAACAAGATGCACATGTTTATATTCTGATTTAAAATTGATAGTAACTATGAAAATGTGATTTTTTCAAAGATCCTAGTTCAGGCTGAGTAAAGATGTCTTAGATATATATAGGCAAAAATTTTTTCCCAGAAGCATTTCCCATAGTAGGAAAATATTTTATCTAATGTCATTTTATTCGCTTTCTGCCTAAAATTGCATTTAAATTATTTTTTCTTATTGAAATAGCATTCTTAAAGCAATTATATGTATATTGACGGGACAAATCCCAACAACAAGAAAAAAATTATTGTAGAGTAATGAAATTTGGACACACAATGCCATTGTCTAATTAACATATATAATTAATTAAATTTTTAAAGATCACAGGCTAATTTAAGCTCAAGAAAAATACATTTCAGAATTATCAATCACTGTTTCATTACAAAATTTACAGCTCTTAATGGGAATATAATCACTGTCTTTGTAAGCAATTTCATATAATAGTTAAGATAAAGTGCCCTATTTTTTGCAAAAATTAAAATATCTTTTATCCTGAAGGTCATTTCAAAAAAGGAATAGCAAAATAATGCATGAAAATTTAAAAATGGAGAATTTGTTCATTTACTATTATTAGAGAGCAGGCCCCGTTTAAATTATTTTTTGTCCATTTTTAACCATTTTTTCCATTTTAGTAGTAATAATTTATTTTTCTCTTCTAAATTTTTGCCTTGTTTTCTTAAAATGTACTAAAAGAATTTTTTTTAAAAAAAACTCTCTATATTTCTATTTTTTTAAATAAAGTTGTCGCAAGTAGTTGGATACCTTAAGTGGTCGCAATCAGCAAATTAGAGCTAAAATAACCTCTCTAAATTAATAATGACAAATATTTTTATGACAAATTAATGACAAAAGACCTTTCAATCAATATATATGCAGAAATAAAGCGACTCCTTCCATCCTCCCTCCTTCACTCTTTACAGGATCTCCGGAACCATCAGACCTACAGACTTACAACTTAGCAGGCATGTTACTTTTTTCGGAAAAAAATGCGATCAGAGCGGGTTCTGAAAAAATCAACTCTCCGGGGATGGGGGTTGTTACGGTGCGTGCATTCCCAGACAGATTCTTAGTTTTGGACAATTAGACCTACATACTTGAAATTTGGCAGGCATGATTCTTTTGGTCAATAGATTTTGTGGGAATCGTTCTCCAACGGGGTTTGCAAAGGTGATAGATCCTTTATAGATGGGAAAAAATTTCGTTTTTGCACTATTAGATCTACAGACTTAAAAATTAGCTAGCATTTTTCCTTTCCTGAGTAGAAACTTGCTAGTGGTTTAGCGGAAATTGACCCTGGGGTATGAAGAAGTATGAAAATAATTTAACTTTTTTTTTAGAAAGGACTATAAGAATGTTTTCAATTCAAAACAAAAGCTTAATGCTAATGATTAAATATCTCGATAACTTAAAACCAGAATATAGTATTCGCCATCAGGAAAAACTCGGCGAAGCGTGTTAGTAAAAAAAATCAGACTACACATCTTGCACAAGTTTAATAAATATACATAGTTCTTCCCAAAGTACCTTCACAAATTTAATTTAAGCTATCATAAAGTTCTAAAATTTTCCTGTCAACTTTTTCCAAGAAATTGCTTCACTTTACTTTAAATCAGCGTTTCTCAAACTGTGGGGCGTGCCCCCCTTGGGGGGCGTGACAATTCTACAAGGGAAGGTGCGAGCATATAGAAAAGTCGGAAAAAAAACATCATTTAAAAAAAATTACTAATTTACTGAAAATAAACAAACAAAATACATTCTGACAGAATAAAAATAAAATACACATTTACACTGATATATTACACTTATAAATATATCAGTGCTACATAATGTATTTTATAATTAATTTAACAATAATAAGAACAAGTTTATCAATTACCAGTGCCCCTATGGTCTTGTCATATATATAATTAAAAAAAAATTAACACTTACCTTAATAATTTGTATGGTTTTAATTAATCCCTTAACAGACGGTTAAAGGTTATGCGATTCGCTTCCCAATGCTAAACTTTATCCACGTAGGTGCGAATATGCGATGTATTGGGGGGGGAATAAGGAAGCAATCTGAAATAAAAGTAAATTCTTTGCAAACATTGTCAATGTCTTTTTAATTCATTCCAAAAAACCTTCATAATAAATTTATGGATAACAGTACAGAGAAAAGATCGTACTACGGAAAGATGTATACATACGCATGGGGAAAAAACCGCTTTGGCTTAGCGAGACGTTTATGTACGCCAGGGGCGCTTAAGAGATTAAAGTCGTATCGTAGTTTTAGCGTCAAATTATAATATTATTGAATTCAATATATTGCTATTCTATAAGGGGTGCGATGAAAATTATAATTGAATATTGGGTCGCGAATATTGCAACTGTGAGAAGCACTGCTTTAAATAGTAATACTGGTTTACATGTGTCACCATTTCTTCATAGAAAGAATTCTAAAAACCAAGCAAACAATTATTGGAAAGAATTTTCCCTTTAAGAATGTCACTGCCTGAAGGTTGCGGGTGTGAGAGGGCTAAGATTATAATTATTTCCCAAATAGCATTCTGATTGAAATGTTTACGCTAATTTATTAATGTCTTTTGCTTGAAACTGCTTCGAAAATATGGTTTTGAAGTCGAAATCAATAACAATTCAATGTAGTTCCTTTTTTAGGTATAGAGAAGGTGTGAAAAAAAATTACCTCGTGAATTATATATATATATATTGGGTTGGAGGGAAAGTTCTGTCGTATTTTGAATAGGCAGGTGATTTATGTTGTAAATAAAAAAAAGCATCTGGCTAGTAGTCATTCGGATTTTTTTTTTTTTTAGATGCTGTATAATATAAAGAGTCCTTACCGTTCATCATTTACTTGTAATATTTAAAGCGAAAAACGTGTCAGTAGATAAAGTGCATTTATGACACAGCATTTTTTTTTTTGTACGAATTCCAAAAAAGGAAGCAACGCATCGGTTGCATGTAAAAATTTATGTGCGGTATTCGGAAAAGATATTGTAAATGTATGTACTTGTCGAAATGGTTTAGCAAATTTCGTTCCGGAGATCTGAACCTCCAAAAAAGTGATCGATCTGGACTACCATCTAAGATCGATAATGATGTTTTGCGATCCATGTTGGAAAATCATCCCCCTTTAACAAGTTAAGAAATTGCAGAAGAGTTTGGCATTCATCATACAATTGTTGCAGATTAAATTAAATCTCTTGGGTTTGTGTTAAAGCAAAGTGTTTGGGTTCCACATGAATTAACGGAAAAGAATTTGTCTGAGCGTGTAAGAATGTGTTCATCACATCTGATTAGACACAATGTGGAGCCGTTTTTTGGGCAAGCTGATTACTGGGGATTAAAAGTGGGTCTTTTTCGAGAATATTAAGAGAAAATCTTACTGCAAACCAGGAACATCATCTGCAACAGTTGCAAAACCAAGAATCCATCAACGAAAAGTACTGCTTTGTTTGTGGTGGGATAGGAAAGGTCCAGTGTACTACGAGTTGCTGAAACAGGGGAAAACCATCAACGCGGATCTCTACTGCAATCAATTGGATAAAATGAATGCAGCTATCAAAGAAAAAAGACCAGCATTAGCCTCCAGAAAAGGAATAGTGTTCCACCACGATAACGCTCGACCACATACTGCAATGGTGACACAACAAAAACTGAATACGTTAGGATGGGAAGTCCTTGGTCATCCACCGTTTTCACCTGACATTGCACCATCTGATTATTACCTGTTCAGATCTCTGCAAAATTATCTAACGGAAAAAAAGTGTTTCTTTTGAAATTGTTTCTAAGCAGTTGCTGACCGTTTTAACTCCAAGGACGAGAATTTCTACAAAATAGGAATTTATATGTTACCTGAAAGATGGAAACAAGTTGTAACAAACAATGGAGCATATATAATTGATTAATATTAAACACATATTTTTATAAATGCATTCAAATATTTTCTTTAAAATACGACAGAACTTTCCCTCCAACCCGATATATATAAGGTATTTAAGAAATGAATAACTTCTACCAAATTACTTTGGGATTAAAAAGGACATTTGCTCTTCAAAAGATCAACTTTACGACTCGAAAATTGTTTCATTTTATTCCACCAATTCGTGAAAAAGAAAGTTTTCACTATCCTCCAGGCGTTGATCGATGCCACACGACACTATCAAATTGTCCGACTAGTGATAACTTGACTAAATTTTTTTCTGCGTGGAAACTGTTCCCAAAAATGAAAATTTTCTATTAAGAAACAACCCAAAGAAAAAGTATTTTAATCTAGTTTTGTATTTTCAACATTCTCTCTTAGAGTTGTATTATATATATTTAACTGTTTTAGCCATATTAATTTTATTTGTTAGAGAATGTTTTAAATGATTACTTTTTCAAAAGCAATGCCGCAAATTAAAGATTGTTTTGTTACGTATTCCACAATTGTGCCTTTTTTATTTTCTGTTTAATTTTTTAGTTAAATTCTTTCTCAGGGTGTTTTCGAAATTATTTATTATATAGTATATTATTTCCCCCGTTCATTTATGGGCTTTATACACGCTTTGTTTACTGACATTTTAATTCTATTTTAAGTTATTTTATATTGTTCTCTTTTAAAAAAATGTTTGTGTATGCTCAATAACTGCAATTGCTAAATTTTTAGAGAAACAAATAGACAAGGGCTAAAAATAAAGTTTCTTCCTCAATTTTTTAAGATAATTTTTTTTTCAAAATATACTTTGTGTAATCTTAATAAAAAAATGAGTCATAATACCTTCCTCTCCCTATTTAATTTTTATTGATAAAAATACCATCTAGAAATTATGTATGTTATCAGTGATAAATTCCACAAATATATAGATTTGATTGATTGAATATTAACGTCGCACTGTTCAGCTACACGAGGGCTTTTGGCGACGGACCACGTAATTTTGTAAGTGACGTGGACGACACCTGAGCTTGCACCCCTCTCTCCTAACTACCACACCACACCAACGGGAGGATGTTTCAGCTCTCGACAGATCTAACGTGCATCGCTGCCCTACACGGCGGGTCTCTAGTGGTACCGGGCTCGAACTCGTGACAAGGCAAACCACGATCCGATACCTATACCACTCGGCTACCGCGTCCACCACAAATGTATAGGAGAAAATCGCGATTCCTTTATTTATTTATTAATGCAATCACTCACTACATGATCTCCGAAACTATAAGCCAGGTAGACTTGAAATTTAGTAACCATGTTTCTTTTGATGAGCATAGGCCGTTAAAAGCTGGTTTTTCAAAAATCAGCTACTAAGGGAGATTTTGGAGACATTAAAGTTAAAGATTCTCGTTTTTGAGCTATAAGACATACTCAGTTGAATTTTAGCAAATGTGTTTATTTTGTAGGGCAGAGATCTGGTTAGAAAGGATTTTAGGGAAATCGACTCGAGAATTGGTTACGGGACATGAAAAAAAATTATTCAGAAATTCAAGTTCCGTCCGTTTTAAATCAATACACGAGGGCTTATAGAATGCTTTTCAATAGAATTCAAAGAATAATGCTAGGATTTATACAGTCGGATCTCTATGTAACGAATTTGCTAAATCCCGAAAAAAAGTTCGTTATATGGAAAATTCATTACATAGAGGTTCATGTTTTAATATACTTTACAAACCACATAAAACGAATTTTAAATTCATAAGCTCTATATATTAAGAAATGTAATTATTCACACATTTTTTTACATTAATGTATGTTTATTTTGTATTAACCTATAAAACTGCAAGGAAAACAAGAAAAAAAGAATGTCGAATACATTGTATTTTAAATAGTAAGAAAATAATTTTATATTTAATGAATTTTAAGGACATTTTCTAATTTAAATGTACATGTAATTTTAAACATACATTATTTTATAACTAGAACACGGTACAACTCCATTGAGGCTGAAAGAGGATATCGAAGATGTATCTATAAAACATCTAGTGAACTGGACAATGGGGGTTAAAGATTGCACTTAAATGAAACGTCGAGAACTCTATTGCTCTTGGCAAATTAGGATCTAATAAAGCCAGCTCAAAATTTATGACCACCATAAAATTTGCTAAGAGAGAGAATAACTTGAAATGTTCAGAAATACTTTAAAAATAGGGAGCAAAAAATTGAATCACAAGAGAAAAACTTCGCTATATGGAAAATGCACTTCGCTATAGAGAGGTTATATTACGAAGAAAATCATGAAATGTTCAAGGTTCCAGGAAAAATTCGCTATATAGAAAAATTCGTAATATAGAGGTTCGACTGTATATATGTAACTTATATAAAATACGCAGTAAATAGTTATTTACCACCAAAAAATATCAAGAGAGGTGGGAAGGTAACGGCTCCTTCATTTATATATATTTTTACCAACCATTAAAAAAATATTTTTGTTTTAGTGTTTTATTTTAGTGAGTATCATTGACTACAGATGAGGAAAATTTTGCTCAAGAAAATTCGAATTAAAATCTGCAATATCATTTTCATTGCTGAGAATATAAAAGCTTATTTCAGGAAATTATGCTTAAGAGGATATTTATGCTTCTAACATGTGGTACATAATATATATATATATATAAGCAGAATTATTTCCATTAAAAGGATACTTCCTATTTAAAAGCTTTCAAGTTTAATACGTTGATTTGTAATTTGTGTAAGTGAAAAGGGCTTTCAATATTGAATGTAAGGATACTTAAGTGAGTTTAATGTAATATTTGTATTGAATCACTCAAAATGGAAGATTCTATTTAATGTTTATACTCATTTCAAAAGAGATAAACTTCTTCGCGTCATTATTATCTTTCATAAAACGTTCTGTAATGGGTAAAATTTTCAATTTTTTTTTTACATATTATGAAACACTTTCTAGTTCTAAAAATAATTGATTATTCCTATTAAAATGTAACGATAAATTAATTATAAGACTGCATTGCATGTTTTTTTAAGGAAATCACTAGAAAGACTCTGTAAGTTTCTAAAAGCAATTTTATTTTTTAAAGCCTCAATTAAGTGCATCAGGAAAAGAATGAGAAGCCAAACAAAAATACCTTCTGCAATAGATTTTGAAATTAAAAATCTTTTGACGTAAACATACTCTTAAAAATAATTTATTTTGATTCGATGTTTTATAAAAAAATTTTAATGAATGACCGTAGCAAACAAACAATTAAAATAGTAGAAAATCTTTTCATTATAAACTCTCAATAAAATGTTGATACTTAAGCGCTAAGCATCAGCGAAAATTTTGTAATATAAACAAACAAGTAATATAATTGTTTAAACTCAATTCTTATTTAGATCAACAAAGACAAATTTTATTTTTAGCTACTTTTTATTAAATAGTTTCAATTAATATAAATATGTAAACTACAATATTAAGTGGTAATTAATTTTTATTATTTATCATTAAAGTATCGTACTATTATCCAAAACAATCGTGTATATAAAATTTCAGTTAAACTGAATGCTTTAAAACGTGAGAAAAAATCCTTTTCAAGTTTTGACACAAGTCGCCAAAAATGATGCATACCTGGCTGTGTATGTATTTGTAATTCTTTAGATAATTCATTTTAATCAATTAATTTTTATTAATTATAATTAAATTACTGTATTGTCATCCAAAATAAGCATGTATATAAAATTTCAGCTCAATTGAGAGCTATAAATAAATATTTTATAACGATTTATTAACGATTGAAAAATTCCACCAAGATAAATAAATATATATAGAGAGATTGTGTGCTAATAGTAGGAATTGAAAAATATTAGTTTTAAAGATAAGTATATATTAGATACAAATATAAACGAGTAATCTATATAAGTTTTAGTCAAACATCCTTATCTGAAGCTAACTTATATCGTATATGAATAATATAGAAATTGTAATGTTTTTAAAAGATAATTTCCGAAACACAGGTGAAAGCTCATTTTAATCAATAGGCTAAATTCATGTGATGTCACAGTCACGTGAAAACTTCAAACTTGTGTTTCAAGCACATCAGTTCCTTAATTCAATTGATGTCAAAGTCACATAATAAATGAAATTACTTGTTTTCAACCAGTCAGTTCATGCGCTTTGCTCTTGCCAACTTTTGCTTTTTGCTGAAACTTTCTTTTGTAAAGTACATATTTGTAAGCAAAAATAACACCCATAGGTAAATAAAACGTACTTAATTTAAAAGTATACAAACCATGTAAGAATTTTTTTAACTTTGAAGATAGATCCAGATAATATATATATATATATGTATGTATAGTTGATATGTGAGGGCTTGATCTTGATGTGATCTCAAATCCATTTCACCTATACCCGTGGAACACCGCAATGGGAAATCAGGATTCAGGGGGCTGTCATTACATACTATAACAAGTTACTTCTGGTTCATGATTAAAGCACTATGGCGGCCGTGCTACACATGGATAATGGGAAAGCCTAATGAAACTCTCCTATCTTTAAGGATTCACTGCTCATTACCAATTGGGCAACGCCCGGCTTTAACTAATGTGCTCTGCAAAATGTATACAAATGCTTTTTTGCTCACCATTCTTCTCTTATATCACACCATTTGAACTCATCCGAAACAAGGTGAAACACAATTTCCATCTCAATTTCATTACCGTTTTCAGAAGAGGAACTAAGTCAGATAACTGACTGCGAATGAATAACCATCTATCAGAACGCCAACCACACTTTTTTTTTGTCTAGACGTTATTTCTTCGAGTTTTACCATCAGCGATAATCCTACCACCTATACAGCTTTTTTATTCTCGCTCTGTCTTATAAGCATCATTACGAAATCAGCATCATTTATTGTGCTTTGTTCAGTGCCGGTTTATCCACTGGGCGCTTGGGGCGGGCGCCCAGGGGTCCAGGCACCGGATAAGCTGACTTATCCATACTTTCTGGTTAAAAATTTCGATCCTCCAGTGCCAAGGTGGCCTGTAGATCATCTGTGCCCAGGGCCCGAAATGAGCTTAAATCGGCACTGGCTTTGTTTTCTTTTTGTGTTTATTGAGTTTTTTCCCTCTTCTGGCAACTCTTTGTTTCTGTATGTTTAACGTCACGTAGTGTATGTTGACTGGGAATGAAAAGTATTTCTTATAAAATTGTGTTTAAAAGGCACAATCTTTTATTACCAATAAAAATGTTGTAAATAAAAAAAAAATAATATTTAACTGTGTAAATGTTGTGAAAAAATCAATATTGCATCACCCAACATTAATCTTTAATTTTAGAATTCAATTTTGTGAACTAAATACATTAATTTTAATTGAGATTTTTTATCTACAACTTTTTTTTTTCTATAGTGTACATTTAAATTCTGTTCTACGTGATGAACAAATGAAACTGAAAGTAATACATGCAACAAATATAATGCAAATAATATATGCAAATATAGAATTTCGATAAGATTTTACTTTTCCCTTGTTCTCGATGTAATATCCCTTTGGGGAAATTCATTTCTTTGAAATTGGAAATAATAGCTTAGTTTTACACTTCACAGATTATTCCAAAACTTTTTCTATAATTTAAGCCGATTAATATGTAAGGACACTTTTTATACTGGGGAATGTAATAGAGTCTTGAAAATACATTTTAAACTACAATTTCATTTATTTTTGACGAACAGCTTACCCCTGTTTGTTTGGAAATCATTACAAGTGCTTTCGTGTAGATTTAAAAAGCTACGTTTTAACCCAATTCATTTAAAAACAGATTCAACGGCAAATGAAAATCGTGAAAATGCAGGTTTATTGAATTCCGTCTTATAAGATTTATTGAATTCAGTTTTATTGAATCCTTCCCAGAGAAAATTATAAGGAAAAATTCCTCTCTCCAATACTAAATTTCACATTTGTATAATTCTATTCTTGATAAATTCTCTGTAAAGATATTGATAGATAATACAATCAGAAAAA
Organism: Trichonephila inaurata madagascariensis; assembly: GCA_019973955.1. Taxonomy (NCBI): domain Eukaryota; kingdom Metazoa; phylum Arthropoda; class Arachnida; order Araneae; family Nephilidae; genus Trichonephila; species Trichonephila inaurata. The sequence goes on along the minus strand of BMAV01008174.1, from coordinate 4,195 downwards.
ATTGGCTTCATTCATTTTCTTTTAATTCTTTTTTTGATATTCTTTTTGTAATGATATCTATGATGAATACTGAATCACGCCATCTGCTGTTTTCCCCGCAAAAATAGTTTTTTTAAAGGGAAAAAATTTAGTTTTTTTGGAAAATATTTTTTCTAAAAAAACCCCGAACTTTAAAAAAGGTTATTGCAAAACCCCAAAAAATCAGGGTTACAGGTTGGAAATCTTATCGTCCTGGGTGACAAATTTGTTGAAAAATACGATATCGCCAAGGAATCATCGAGAAAACTCTTCTAGAAATTAGGAATTTGGGCCCTATAAAGAGCCTCCAAAAACTCTTTAAACGAATCGTCTTGCAGTAACCCTTTTTCACTACGGTTTTAACTATTTAAAGAGTTTGTGGACCACCTGGCAAAGAAAAGAGCTTCCATTCAACAGACAACAAGGAAAGCTGTCCTTTTTACCAGTGCCAAGCGTATCATTAAGAAAAAGTTGAATGATCTATCTTCAAGTCAATACGCTGAGAGAAATTCCAATAAGATCTGGTGGAATAATCTGAAAGATCTTCCCATGTGGCCAATGGTTGGGTTGCCGGCATCTGACCACGGGACACGACTTTTCCCCCTGAAACATCTACATCGAATTCGTGTTGAACAAGTCCCTTTCCACACACTTTGCGATTTTCGTGAGGACAGGGATTATGACTACATTCGCCGCTCCCTAGCCAAAGGGATCCTCTTGGGATTTTTACCCCGGGGCTGGGGATTTTGGGGCATAGATTTTTCTCGCAATTTTTTCCCCCTTACTTTGTTTTTTTTTTGTCCGTTTTTTTTTTTTGTCCTCCCCTTTTTTTGGGGTAGTGGTCTTCTGTAACCCTGACCATTGGGAAATATATATATATATATATATATATAAATATAAAGAGCATTTGAAATGAAGGTCAGTTCAGTTTAAAAAAGCGGGTAATCGAGACCAGAATGTGTTAGTTCTTTGAGAGATATTATCTAATTGAATTCATGTTAATTGAACATGTTCCAGAGAACCGTTTCTCGAGCGTTGTAAGGCGAGTGCTTTTCTTTCGGGAAGGGGGGGGGTATCGTAAATAATCTGTTACATTATTTCTTTGTGTATGTACGTCGGTTTATCTCCGTGTGGTCATCTGTTCGTCGTTGTCCATTAATAAATCCTCTATTATTCAATGAATTGGAGTCTTCGGAAGATTTTCCACCACGCAAATTAGCAACAATTCCAACTTATCATCTATTAATTAGAACTGATTTGACTCTAATGCAGTGTTTCTCAAACTTTCTACATTTGCGACCCAGTATTAAATCATAATTTTCATCGCTTCCCCCTTCCTTACAATAACAATGCATTGAATTCAATAATACTATACTTCGACGCTAAATCTACAAATCTAATTGTTTTTAAGTTTTTTTAAATGTTGATGTGTATTCTCGGGAATCCCGGGAACGACAAATTACATTTCCGGTATTTTCCGGACATTCTCTAGAATGGAGAAATCGGAGAAATCAGAATCCCTAGTTAGAACTAAGCAAATGATTACATTTCTACAAGTAGTCGGCTGGGTGACGTAGCTGGTTTGGCACTGGACTTGTATGTCCATGTTTGAGGTTTCGACCTTGACCCAAGTAGGTGGATTTTCATGATGCAAACAATCGATAGCGTCCATGTCGTGCGATTATGCAGCATGTTCAAAATACCAAGAGTCCCTGTTTGGCTTGTTTGCTTTTGACAAAATTAAATTCCTGGTACATTTTCACATCGTCTAGAACTCAGGTGTCTCCCACTGGAGAGGAAATTGGGCATCAAAATTACATTTTTGCAATTGATGCCACTCTAAAAAATGATACCAACTCTTGGGGAATGTACTAGATCTACACTGGTAATTACTACCCACACCTCTTTAAAAAAGAAAAAAAGCATTTCCAAAATCTGAAATCCAGCCCAAGCTAATTATTCTTCTGTATTTGTTTACCCACTAAAAAAAATTTTAAAGTTGTCAGTTTAATTGACAGGTTCATTAAGTAGTGAAATAGCGGATATATTTTATTAAAATACGTATATATTTAAATTTAAAATACTAAATAAAACCCGAGCCTATCAAAATAACTCTATAATAAGAAAACTAATTCACTCTACTTGTAATATTATCCCAAGATACTTCAAAACGGTCAAAACTAATTTAGATTTAGGATTTTCGATGATTTAATATCAAACGAACAACAAGAAAATTATTTGAAAGACTACAGAACTGTCGTCCAATTAAAATAATTGAGAGTAATTAGAGCTTGGATATTTAGATACCTTGTTTGCTCTAATTACTTTAAGAATTTGGCAACTGAAATAAATCGACGGCTCTTAACTAAGAGTGGATTAAGCATAAGGAATTTGAAATAAAATACTTAGGAAAGTTTTGATTTTATAAGACTTATCTTAATTAAAGGCAAAAGAAAATTGCAATACATTAGAGATGCATAGTGCTAAATTCAACTTTCAGGTAATAAGAATTTTGAATTCTTTGTTGTCATAAAATTATTGACCCTTTAACTAGTCAATTTTTCTGCCTAAAATGTTTTTAAGAAAAAAGGCGCATTTTTTAAAATTCCTACTATTAGTTCACTCTCTTACTATATATATTTATTTAGTTTTATATATATTGTGACGTCTCTCGCGTCCTTCTGCTAACATAACTCCTAAGTTCTTTGGCGGCCACGTTAATGAAAAACCTTTCCCAAACCCCAAAACCAAGAAGAAAAAAGGTCAAATATGTAAATGAGATATACTTTAAAAGGATAGAAGCTTTGATGAGAAAAAAGCGCAAGATTAGAATCTTAGTGTGGAATCATTCGGATCAAATTAGTTTATAGCTCTGGGAAAAAGGATGTTTTATATAAAATTAAATTATAGGTGTTACTCAATCACTGAAGGAAGGAGACTCTGTAAAGGAATATTTTGATAGGAAGTTAGATGCACGTTTAAATTTTTATAATTAAGATAAATGATCTAGTTGGGATCGCTTGAATATAAGGTTTAATTTGGTGTTAATCCCCCACTTTAAGAAAAATTGTCAATTAGAATTAAGAATATAAGTTATTCTTAATAAAAATTGTATTAAGAATCCAATATGTCTCATCATTTAGATAATCCCACACCTTTAGCTTACGCGGATCCTAATAGACATAGTCATCACAGGATGGCTATGTCGCAATATCTTGTTCAAATTTTCAATAATTTATAAAATAGTTCCTATCCATTCATTCAAGTCCAGATACATTTTTTTGAACATGTAGTGGATGACACGATATTATTACAGTTTTTTTAAATATTAATTCATTAATTTTTATTTTATAATTTTAAATTTATTCTGCGTTATTTCTGGTGAAGTTAGAACTAACACCAACAAATAGAGCCAGTAAGTTTCTCTAGCGAATTTTTTTTAGCTTCAAATATATTTCTTTAAGCTTGTAATGGGTAACACTTGATATTGATACAGTTTTTTCTAATCTTAAATCAATTATTAAATTTAATTAACAAAAATAATATTTTAACTAAATAGAAATTGACATAATTTTTTTATATTACTTGTTTTTATGGTATACAACTAAGTATTATACTTAAGACAGAATAATAAAATAGAATGATTTCATTTTAATTTTAAAGTTCTTACACTAATTTTTATTTTGTAATTGTGGAACACAAAAAAACCCTAAAAGTTTTCATTTTATAAGTATACTCTGTATGCTTTAAGAACGTTTTACATACCTTAAAAGTAATTTCTTTCACATACTTAAAAAAATTTCATGTTACTACCCCTTTTTTCAAATGGTTGAGGATTTTATGTGAGTGTGCATATATACTCGTACATGCACACACAATATAAAGCATGATGTTATACCAAGTCTCATGCTGCAATCGGGACAGAAATGTATCGGTTTCTTTTGGATTATCTGTCCATTTTCTTTTTTCTCAAGTAACAAACTTCTCACAGTCTTGCCAATCTCTGTTGCTTATCGAAATTTTCACGGGTCCAAATTCCTGGTTTCAAAGAAAACAAGTAACATAAAAAATAGTTTTTCAGTCAATTCCTACTTAGATCAACAACGAAAAATTTTATTTTAGCTACTTTTCATTAAATAGTTACAATTAATATAAATATGTATATACATAGGAAAGA
>BMAV01008171.1:0-10723 GCA_019973955.1 Trichonephila inaurata madagascariensis | reverse complement strand
GGGAAGAGGACATTGTTTCGAATTAGATTTCATCAGAAAAGGGGGACCGCCATGGCACAAAAGGAATCTTCAAAAGAACGGGATTCACTGATCTTTAATTGTTCTGCTTCAAGAAGCAACAATAGATTTCGAAGCGGCGCTAACTTCCTAAATTGAAACTACTACGAAGACTTTTCGCCAATTATGCATGGAATTCAACTTCTAGTTTCGTAACTAGCAAATGCCAAGCCCACACGTGGGTTTGAATGCATATGTGTGTGAGTAGATGTCTCATTTTCGGAAATCCTTTCATCTTTTGTTAGACGGTTAATAATATGGAGCCACTAATTTTATGTCACAATTTCTACATCGAAAAGTAACTATAGTTGACAACAGTAGACACAAGCTATATCTTTGATTTAATAACTTCGAAATTTCCTTTGTTTTTAATTTAATGATACGTGATTAAAAAATATACAAGTTATTCAATTTTCTATTTGTGGATAGGATTGATTTCAGTACAGTTTGTTTCATTCAAAAAATGTGTATTAGATATTAAATAGATCAAATATTAGATTAAATATTATAACATACCAGATCTGTGAGAATAAGGAGATTTAGAAACATATATGGTGTAAAAATGCAAAAGTAAAATTATCACTTAAACTGAACTCAGTGGCGCAACAACCCATCTCAGTATACGGCCTCAGTACAGGCCTACTGTGCTCATCTCAGTATACGTGAGCAGTGGGTGCTGAGGTGCATGAGCAGATGTGCAGATCAGGTGGTCAGTCTGAATCGAAATCCCCGGCGTTTAGTCGCCAAGAAAGATTGGTACTCATATATCGACCCACTGAAGGGATGGAAGGCTGAGTCGACCCTGCCCAGTTCGATAGAACCTCGATCCTGTGGTGTGGAAGCGCGATACGCTACCACTCGTGAACTGGGCCTCAAAAGTTATCATTTAAAGTAATCTAAATGTAATTCTCGAAGATAGACATGTGTAGCATTTCTATGGTGTAAGAATTACCGCGTCATTTAGAACACATAACTCAACGTTTCAAAATAGAAGGGAAAAAATACGATTTAAGGTTTATCTTTTTACGTAAAAACGGAATTTATGTGTTAATTTTTATTATTTTTTGCTTTAGAGCTATGTAACACCTTGAAATTTTACCCATACTTAAGAACGACCATTTGACTTGCATATTTCGGAAGTTAGTTTCATTTTAATTTTCAATCCCTCATTATTGCGTATGATGATACACATTTAAATTGATTCAAGTTTCGAAGCCATTACCCTTTGATATTTCTCAGAATTATTTTCTTTCTCTTCACATACACTCGTGCAACTTTTTACAATATTTTTTTACTTGCTTTTTCATTAAAAGCACTTAAAAAGATCAACATCTCAAGTGTTCTACTGAAAAATTTGATATGATTCTCAAGAGCGGTAAAGTTCTGTAAAATGTGTGGAATATTTTTAAATACCCCAGAATTACCCTAAGGCTATTGGATATTTTAAATTCGCGGGGGCTATTTTCCTACCTTGAAAGAGAGTTTAAGTTATTTTTATTTCTGGACTTTCAACAATCTTTTTCACAGATTAAAATAAAATGAATCCAGAATTTATCTTAAAACTGAAAAAAGAGTTTTGTTAATTTATTTTTGAAATATCATGAACATTGTAAATCATGGATGATTCTTATGCCTGTGTTATATAAACGTTGTTTTAAAGTTAGGATAACAGTAAATAAGGTAAACATTAAAAGAAAGATAACAGTAAATAAGGTAAACATTAAAAGAAAGACAACAGTAAATAAGGTAAACATTAAAAGAAGGATAACAGTAAATAAGGTAAACATTAAAAGAAAGATAACAGTAAATAAGGTAAACATTAAAAGAAAGATAACAGTAAATAAGAGTAACACAATACAGTAAGAATAACAATAAGTAAGATAAACAGTAAAATAAGGAAAACAGTAAGGCAAAATTAATAAAATAAAATAATTTGTATAACAGTAACACAACCAAAAAAAGGATAACAGTAAATAAGATAAACTAAGGTAAACAGTAAAATATAATAAGCAATAACATTAATTTAACAGAAAATAAAGTAGACAGTAAAATAAGATATAATGAGTAAGGATAAGATATAATTTATTTTTAAAATTTACTTTCTAAGACATAACTAAACAGTAAAGAGTTTAAAATTGTTTTTTTGAGTTTAAAAAAAAAGGCCGGAAAACCTTTTCGTAAAAAGTATAATTTACACCTCAGAGACATTGAAAAAATTCTACTATATCACATAAATATTTTTAATATTCTTAAAATAAAGACATTTTCAAGCAATATTATTTCAATAATAATAATAATTATATGTTTATGTAATAAAGAAGCAATACAAGATACTATTTGTACCGATTTTAATTCCTGTGTTATGAGACAATTGTTTATAAAATATGATTTACTTCTCTCTCTGGTGGAAATTTTGTTTTTCTTTTAAGACACGATTCAAAGAAGATATCTGTATTTCAATTCCTAAAATTACTTTTAAAGAAACAAATATTGGAAAATAGTAGCGAACAAGATACATACTCAAAGATGCGAGATTAAAATCATTCATCCTTAATACTACTAAGTAAAATTCACAAAAAAAGTATAATAAAAGGAACTACATCTTTTTGTACTGTCTCTTTTGGAACTGTCTCATTTTTCTTTTTGGTTTAACTTAGAGATTCTAACGTAACAATTTTTTTCTCTAGATAAAAATTTTCCTAAAGTTCCCCCTTCTAACGGCCATTTTGCAGAACGTTACTCTTATAGTATTTCTATTTTTCTCTTGAGAGCTTTGAAAAGGCATTTATCTGATTGAATAAAATGCATCTGAAAGAGCAAAAGATAATGAAAGTTTCTCTGAATTATCGTTTTTCTTCGGATATTTGAAAACAATTTTAAGGAAAAAAACCACAAATGAGCCATTGAAATAGACATAAAAATACCATCAGAAGAAGGGAAAATGTAATACCACACAAACCTTCCTAGTTTTCTTCTCTTTCGAGACACTGTATTTTATTCCAGTAAATATAATAAACAACATTTTAGGAGCAAAATAGAAAATACATAAGATCAACATTATTCAAATTGAATTTAAAATGAACGGTAAACTGAACTGTAGCATTTTCAAACTTAACATATTTCGAGTTTAAAAGCATATAATGAATAAAATATTTACAGATTGGAAATAAATAAAAATCTAAATAGTTCTTGCATACAAAAAAAAAAATGCTATTCAATTCTTATTTTCACGTTATATTTATAAATAGTTTTCAAGCATTCCACACAAAACAGATGAAAATAGTTTTTCATAACATAAATCAAAGTTGCTGGTCTACAAGTGAACACCGCACCAGCTACATATCCGCTGTATCAGATTTAATACGTTATATACAGCAAAACAAATTCGAAGGAAAATCAGCTTAAAAAAATTTTTTTTCCTTTAAAAATTGTTGAAAATAAGCGCATTAGAGACTGGAAAGCCATTAAAGAGGAAGATAAAATAAGTACTAAAAAAAAAAAAAGCGCGTGAAAGCAACTTAGGGTGATTTCGCAATAAATCATCCTAGACATCCTAGAGATAATGGCAACAGTGGAAGTACGGCAACAAAAAAATGGTCCTAGTATTTTTATCTAGTATGTAATAGAGTAGAAAACTCCGTTGCGACGTCATATAAATATAAACTTTTATCCTACGCTGGCAATGTAAGACCCAGAGTGAACGAAGTCAAAAGGAAGACGACAATTTAAAACACAACGTCAACATTTTTAGTTAAATATTATCTAGTTTGAGTAATAAGGAATGAAATTATAAGAGAATGTTACATTTTTACGACAATTTAGAGAAAGTTAAGTTTCTGAATGATGGTTAAAAACGAACAAAACTCTCTCTGTCTAGACTACAGCATACGACATTTAGAACTTAAATACTAAATATTAAGTGCTAGGCAAGAATAAAATTTCAAAGAACATTCAGATTTACATGAAATTTGAAGTAAAGGTTTTAACTATAATTATTATTATGTATAATTTGAATACATATTAAGCACTTATATATTTTTAATTTGTAAATTTCTGCAAAGTTAATAAATAATTTTAAACCTAATAAAACTGCATTTTATTGAACAGTCAGTTTTGTGTAATTGATGATTGTTCTTAAAACAATTGTATTAGTACAAAAAATATATAAATTGCATTGTAATTGTACATATTTACAGGACGTTTAATATAAAATTTATATCACATTGTTTTTACTCTGAATCATTTGAGTGCCAATGTTAAGATCTATTTTCAATTCCTACTATTAGCTCACAATCTCTATATTGTTACGAATTTTGTGTAAATAGTTTGTATTGGGTGTTTAATGCATTTATATTACTCTATGTGTTATATTTATTTCATGTTAAAATTGTACTATTCATCAAGCAATGCCGCCCCTTACGTTATAATGGTGATTCAATGAGAACTTGGCGAAATCTTGGCGGTAGAGCCAAGTTGCCATCATTTTTGCGACCAAGTTGGCGATCATGTTGGCGAGTTCGGAACCCTTTGGATTCTTCTAAAGAGTAGTGGATCTCTCCTTAACGTCACGCTCGATAACACGAGCGGTTATATTTCTGGAAGTTTGTGCCGCGCCTATAAAGAGGAGCGCCAGCCGCAACCGGTCAGTCTGATTTTATTCATCAAATAGTGAGGATTTTTTTGACTAGCGATTAGTTCGGCTGTGCTTGTGAAAAAGCTGTTACATACGTGTATTTTTAAACACTGGCTTTTGAAGGTCTGAAGACCTTCGGAGATTTACTCTGTGAATATTGCTGCTGAATCCTGTATTTAAAAGATTGGACTTTTGATAATAAATTCGCATCGCTCTTAAAAAAACTGTTTATTTTCTCTGTGATTGTTTTTGCATAAACTCCTAGAACCCGGATCTACGTATCAATATATTTTTTTATCTTGGTGGAATTTTCAATCGTTAATAAAATACATCTTAAAGCGCTCCATTGAGCTGAAATTTTATACACAGGATTATTTTGGATGACAATACAATAATATAATAATAATTAATAAAAATTAATTGATCAAAACTAATTATTTAAAGAATTACAAATACACAGCCACATTGGCATCATTTTTGGCGACTTAGCGACCCTTTTGGCGACTTGTGTCAAAACTTGCGAAGGTTTTTTTCTCACTTTTTAAATCATTCAGTTGAACTGAAATTTATATACATGATTGTTTTGGATGACGATACGATACTTTAATCATAATTAATAAAAATTAATGACCACTTAATGTTGTGCTTCTGTCATGTATATACATATGTATATTAATTGTAACCATTTATATAATAAAAAGTAGCTAAAATAAAGTTTTCTTTGTTGATCTAAGTAGGAATTGAATTAAAAAAATTGTTTTTATATTATTTGTAGTAGACTCTTTTTCATTTCCTACTATTAGCCCATATTCTCTATATATTTATTTAGTGGGTAGAGTCGCACATGAATGTTTGCGGGAATGAGATTGTAGATGGTTTGACCCGTGAGGGCAGGCATAAAGATTCTACGCTGCCTTACTTTTTCAGAAATTGCTACACGAGTTAAACAAGGTATCAGTTCCTCTTGGAAGCAGGCCCACGTACATGAGTGGTATGAAGGAAAAAATGAAAAATGAAGGAAAATGAAACTACTCTTTCTAAGGGTTTGTTTCGTAGTGAACACACTCGAGTTCAACGGTATATGGCGGGTCTTAAAGATTGCCCTTCTTGTCCGAATTGAAATGTGACCCAAGCCGCTCCTGCCCACATCTTGGCTTGTATTGGTTGCCAAAAGAGCCAGCTGCACTCAAGTTCTGCTACATTTCTTCAATATTTAAAAACGCACGGGTTCATGGACTTGATCTAGAAATTTCTGCCGATCAAGTGGGATAAGAAGTAACCGCAACAATTGTGAATCATGTTATCTAATGTGAATGAGATATAGTAGATAAGTTTAAGATTGGAGTTTTTATTTTTGTTAGAGCATCTCCTTATAATGTATAAAAACATTTTTGAACCCCATAGTTATTAGACCATAATACAACGAAAAATTCAAGAAATGCGTTTATATAAATATTGATATTGTTGCATGAAATGCTTTTGGTTTAGCTCAGATTTACAGTACAGAGATTTTTGTCCCAAAAAATAAACTCGAATCGAATGCTTTGAATACAAAGATATTCTGATAAAAGAGAAAATATTAATTTTTAAATGTGTGCTGGTTTTTGTTTTGCAAAATTGATTGATTTTTGATAAATGTAACTATTATGTGTGGTAATTATTAATGACAACACATGTGTGTTAGACACGTCTAATGATTATGTTAATGATCCGAGATTTGAACCCAGGTCCTACGTCCTGGGTTCAAATCCCGGGAGAAGGCATGGATGTTCGTATATGTGTTATTGTGCCTTCGCGGCAAGGGGGTTCTCTAAATAGCCGTTGAGTCGCAAGTTCTCTCGTGAGGTTGGTGGAAAGGGACAAGAGGTGGGAGACCCCTGACCCCCCCAGGATGTTCTCCCTCAAAATTGAGATGGAACCGAACATAATCATATTGTCACCTGCATGGTGCTCAAAGCTAAGGCTAAGAACAGGTATAAAAATCTAGCCCTTCGGCACGATGACTTTTGTGGACCTAGATTTGATGCTACTGTCGATCAGGTGGCATAAGTAACTACAATGATTATTTCTGATTTTCATTCACTAAGCCTATTGGCTAAGGACGTTGTAGTTTTGATCTAGGACGACACCTAACTTGGCACCCACTCCCCTAACTTCCACTCCAAGCTACCGTGAAGATTTTGAGCGACGACAGACTTTACACGCACGCCCCTCAAGGGGGCTTTGGCACCAGGAGTCAAACTCAGGACTAATTGGCCACGAGTTCACGACCATCACTACTCGGCTACTGCGGGAACGAAAAGAATAGAAATAGCAAAAATGTTAAGTTTTAAAGAAATAACTTTTGATTTATTGTTCTTAAAACGTAAGTTTGGCAAAGATTTTAGTGGGGAAAACCGCCCCCTAAGGTGACCGTTTCTTTGATTATCCGCGTGAGCGAGGTGGGGGTTTTTACAAAAGGGACAGACTTTTTTAAATTTTATGATTTTATTAAGAATGTAACCTAAACCTCTAACAATTTAAATAAAATATTTATGAAGAATCTACTATGAACAAACCACAAAAATGTTATACTGAATTGCGTAATTTGGGACCACTATAAATCTAACCCGCCTAATCTCATTTTAATAATATTACGTCCAAATCAAATAGTCAATCCACCTTAATTTGATCGTAGCTTCAACATGAAGAGGGTCGCCGGTGCAATGGTATGCACCTTGACCAAAGGCTTAATTTCAAAACTTCTACGGGCTCTAATTCATGTTTTAAATCTCCACATAACTTTCCCCCAAACTGCCAAAAAGACTTCTGAAACTTCTGTTTTTAAAAAGCTACCATTTGCATTTCAGTTTCATTTCGCTTGGGGTTTGGGTTGGGAAAAAGAGTCGCCATTAATTTTGGGCCCCCAAAAAAAGAATCCAGAGGACATGTTAAAAAAAAAGACGCGGGCCCTTTAAAGTTATTTTTTTTATATATAGAACACACGTTTTTGAGTTATTTTTTTAATCGAATACGTTTACATTTATACAAGGTGTAACACAGAAAACAAAAACGAGATTAAAAGTGTGTAATTTGAAAAAAGAGAGGAGTTGGCAACACCTATTCTGGTGGTGTCATCCCACTCACCTCCTCTATCCATGTGGCCAGTCTCGACTTAATCGATCGCACCAGTTGGGGTACTGCGTTATTGAATGAACACGTGCAACTGCATTCTGCCTGAAAAATGCCGAATCGACATCAAGTTTCCTGAGAAGAAATCGGCCACGAAAACATTTCAAATATTAACTGAGGCTTATGGAGATGGAACTTTGTCTTGTGTGTACGTGTTTGAATGGTATAAGCGGTTTTGAGAGGAAAGGCAGTGGGGAAAATGACAACCTCTGGAACCCCAAAGGGCAGAGATTAAACCAAAAATTGCCAAAAATTTATTGAGTTTTTCCCATTCACATTAGCGGTCAGAATGTTAATCAACACTACTACATTGAAGTACTAAGAAACTTCGAGAAAAATTAAGGGAAAAAAGGCCAGAATTGGGGAGGGATGAATGGCTGTTGCACCAAGACAATGCACCCGTTTCCGACCAGAAAAAACATTACTGGGATTGGGGTCCTCCTTACACCCGTTTGGGCCCCTCGACTTTTTAAAATTTCGTACAATTAAATCTTGCTTAAAAGGAACCCCTGTTACCTCAGTTGAAGAGGTTCAAACAAAAACGGAGAATCTCCTGAAGGGCCTTCCAAATACCTCGTTCCAAAACTGTTAACAGTAATGGCAGTACGGAATGCAGAAGTGTGTGAATGCTGAAGGGGACTAATTTGAAGGTGATACGATCACGGAGAACTGATTCTGTAAGTACAATGATTTATTCGACCAGCCGCGTTTTTTTTCTTCTGTCACACCTCGTATCTCAAGGAGACTTCTCTATGTAATAAAAAAGACAATTTCATCAATCGCTTACTTAGTCACTGAATAAATATCCCGAGCGAAATAGAACATATTTTTACGTACATAAAAGAACAAATTTCAACGCAAATGAGGTAAAAAATGTAAATTATTTCCCCAATATTAAAAATTATTCTCTTTTTATGTGGGGATAATGTTTTTTGTGTCTCCGAAACTCTTTAACTCTTATATTTTTACAGAAAAATAGCTAGATATATGTTCATCTACGAATACTTACAATAAGTTAATTTCAATTATATATCCTAACAAGGTTTCAAATTTATGTAATGTAATAGATTAAACACACCATTTTTGTGTTGAAAAGGTTTATAAAAGAATAAAAAAGAAGATTAAATATAACATTTGCATTATACTTTTACTCCTCGTTTTTCCCCCGAAATGTAATTTACTGAAGTTTGATTTGCATATATTTCATTTTTTCTGAATGAAATAATGGTTTTTATTTCAAACAGAATATTCGGAAGAATGTATGTTATAGCTTTGCATAATTATGGTTTATGCAGTTCATTTACAACGTTTTTCGGAAATTGCTTTTGTCTTTTTCTTTTCATTTCTCAAATTATAATATGTAGTTTTCTTTCTTTGCGCATACTTTATCATATTTTTAAAAACATTTTTTTTTGTTTTTGTTTTTGATACTTTACATAATTACGTAACCAGATTTTATTGAGTTCTAAATTTTGAAACATATAATAAATAATTTTCATTAAGTTATTATAATTAAGAAAAATAATAAATTGGAATCTAAATGTAATAATAATTAGTTTAGAATATATATTTATAGAATATTTAAATTAACTAGTTTTTATATGACATTCACGTATTATTTCAAGGTGTATATTTGTAAATTATTAGAAGAAATGTGAAAGTTACAAATGGGAATATTGAACATTTTAAATATATTTAAAAACAATTTGATAAATTAATATAGTTATTTCTTTCCAAATGATTTATATCTTTAAAACGATATTTTATGATAATAGTATTTTCCCGCCCCTCCCCCTAGAATTACTAATATAATGAAAATAATACTAGAACAAGCTAATTTATTGCTTATTTATTTATTTTATTATTTTTGTTTTTGTTAACAGTTTAAAAAAATATCGATATTTTTCGTATCATTGCATTTAAAATTCCTTCAGGAGCTATTTTGGAAAAAGGTTATTTGTTATTTCTAAAACTAAAATAACTGTTTAAAAAATTAATTTTTTTTTTTGTTTATTAATTAGAATTACTTGGATTGTGATTTAACTAATATACCTTCAATTAGAATATCCGAAAGACTGTTGGCGATAGAATTCCATAATTTTGATTTATGTAGTCATAAGAGAAAAAAAACGTATGATTTCAAAACTCCCTATTCTAATTTCAGCAACATATCAATTGAAAATTTTGCAGCTCAGTTGTACTTATTGCGTGGATTCCTTTCCACTAAAGTGCAAAAATCAGTTAATCTACAGATTAGCAAGGTAATCTGCACATTAACTAGGGTGATTCGTTAAAGTGCGGGAAATTGTTTTATTTCTCAAATTACCTAGGTAATTTGCTCATAACCTACTTGGCACTCGTAAATCTGTATATTACCTACTAGGCACAATTTAAGAGGAAATAAAATCTTTGGTGGAGCAACAACGTTTTTGTAGCCTGTTTAAAAGTTTGACGGGGTACCCTTTTTTTTTCATCCCTGGGTTCTTTGGGGCCAAAATTAAAAAACCTTTTTTAACCAAAAAACCGAAACGAAAAGGGGAAAAGAAATGCAAATAAAAGCTTTTAAAACAGAAGTTTCGTAAGGAGATGGAATTTTGGGGAATAGTATGTGGAAAGGCAGTGGGAAAATTGAAACCCCAAACTGAAAACCTGGAAAAAAAAGATTAAAAAAACGTGCATACCATTGCACCACCCCGATGTTTCCACATAAAGATTGAATCTAAGTTTGTTAAGGTAGGAATGATTTTTTGATATTAGACTTGTAATATTATTTTGAAATGAGAGTAGGCGGGTTAAATAATTATAACTTAGAAAGTGGGTTAAATTATGCGATTCGGTTTAACACCTTTTTTTCACTAGATT
>BMAV01008170.1:18651-34761 GCA_019973955.1 Trichonephila inaurata madagascariensis | reverse complement strand
ATATAAAAATGTACGAGGCAAAGATGGGAGAGACAGGGATTTAACTTTATTCTATTATTTTTTTAAAAAAAAGAGCGGTAATGTGCCACTAAGAATTGCTCCAAGTGCCATAGTTGTCGACCTCTGCTATTAAGTATACCCCGTAGCTGAGTGTGAACTGTGAATACGCCTTGTGTGTTCATTTTAGATTCCAAATTTTAAATAAAAAATATTATTTTACTAAAGTTGAGGTGATTTACGTTTCCTACCTGTTAATTTCGATAAACCTTAGGCCACTACTTTACACCTCACCTCAGTGTCGACTTGTTATGCGAAAGGAACGACATGTCTTCTTTTAAAAAGTACAAGTGCTTAACAATTTCTGAAAAGCAAAAGGTGATAGAATCAGTTGAAGAAAGGTGAGAGGAGAGTCGATGTAGCCAAAGCATTCGAAATTCCACTTGAACTCGCTCTCCACTATTCTGAAAAATAAAGAGAAAATCTTAAGTGCATCTTCGAGTAGAGTGAGAAAACGCGTTAGTAAAGGTAATGTTCCACGTCTTGAACAGTGTTTAGTTTCATGGATGAGACAGTGTCGAGGACAGAATATTCCGATGGGTGGCTCTTTATTGAAGGAAAAGGCTAAAGCATTCGCCAATGAATTAGGAATCGAGTTTTCGGCTAGCGAGGGATGGCTTACTAATTTTAAGAAAATGAATGGAATAGTCTTCAAAAAAATGTGCGGAGAAAGATCAAGTGTCGACATTAACGTTTGTTCTAAGGGGCAGAACTCGCTTTCGGATCTAATAAAGGAGTACGAATCACGTAACATTTTCAACACGAATGAAACCAGACTCTTTTTTCAAGTGTTTGCCAGAAAAAAACATTTACATTCAAAAGAGAAAAATGCCATGGATGAAAACATAGCAAGGAGAGGTTAACAATTTTACTGGCTGTAAACATGGACGGCTCAGAAAAGATTACTCCTTTCGTCATAGGAAAATCTGCAAAACCTCGGAATTTCAAAGGCATAAACTCGTTCCTTACCAAATACCGCTTAAACAAGAAGACATGGATGACCACCGAACTCTTTAATGAATGGTTGGTCTCACTGAACTCGGATATGAAAAGAGAGAAACGACATATTCTCTTATTTTTAGACAACTGTACTGTGCACAATAACGCACCACCTTTATCAAATGGGAAACTTCAATTTTTCCCTCCAAAAACTCAACCTCAAAACTTCAGCCACTCGACCAGGGCATCATACGTAATTTTAAAATTTTTTATCGGTGTGAAGTCGTTAAAAGCGTTTTGGTAACCTCGAAAATCAGCAGAATGTAACTATTTCTATTTTAACAGCTTTGATCATGATTGTCAAGGCTTGGAGAGCTGTTACTCATTTGACAATTCACAGCTGTTTTAAAAAGTCAGGCTTCCCCTCGTCGAATTTGGTTGATGTGGATGATACACTCACTGAATTTAATGCTGAACATCCCTTTGGGAAGCTCTTCCAGAACAAGATTTGACATTTGACGACTACGTGTTGGTTGACATGGACATTGCTGTATGGGGAGCTCTATCTGACGCTGAAATTGTGGCTTTGGACCACAATAATACAGAAAGGGATGAAGAAGAATCGGAGGAGTTTACTCCGGTAACTGTCAAAAGCTAAAGAGTCATTAAACAAACTACGCAACTTTTTCCTTCAAAATCATGTTGATGCAGACATTTTACAGGCTTCATTTTTTCTAGAAAAATCTATTGACAAAGTTAGATTGAATGACTTAAAACAAAAAAAGATAACAGATTTTTTCGACAAAAAGGATTAATTATATATAGTAAGTATATTCTTTTAATAGTTGTTTTCAAGACATAAGTGTATTCTNCTATTGACAAAGTTAGATTGAATGTCTTAAAACAAAAAAATATAACAAATTTTTTTTAGACAAAAAGGATTAATTATATATAGTATGTATATTCTTTTAATAGTTGTTTTCAAGACATAAGTGTATTCTTTTAATATAGGACTTTTAACTTCTGTTTTATTTTTGTACTGTATAAAATGTACTTTAAAAAAATTATGTACAATTGTTGCTTTATTACATAGTTTTAAATTTAAAAATGTGTTAGAAAAAAAATCTCTTCGTGTATTTTGAGTTTTTCCTACCCTCTTGATAATTCGAAGTTTTTCATTGGTCCCTCCAACTTCGAATAATCGAGAGTCGACTGTATAAAGATTATTTGAAAAGATATTAATTAAAAATGCTAAAAAGCATGATTCCTCTGCATTTTTGTAACAATAAACACCCGGTTTGGCTGAAAATCGATTTTCGACGTCAACTTACGTCTTTTTTATAACAATAACGTAGTTACAACAATGCAGGTGAATGTTCAGCTTTATGTTTTTAATTAATATCTTTTTAACTAATTGCGATATCGGATCGAATTGAGATTCTAAACCATTCTCGAATCCACTTAAACCCACACTAAAAATCATCGAAATCGGTCCAGCCGTTTAGTCACATACATACGCACAGATTTTTATATATAAAGATTTATATATATATATAATTTTTTTTATATATAAGCTGTCCTCTCTCTAAGTCAGCAATGTTTATAATACCCTAGCATCCATTTTTTATATTTTAAACCCTATTGCATTTTTAATTTCTCATATATCCTTCTATGTCGGGTTATCTCGCAATTTCAATTTTTTTCAGTTTTGCTAATAGAATAATCATGTCTTTAGTAGAGAATTTCGACTATATATATAGTTACGGTGCCTTTTTGTTCGTTATTCACGTTTTATGTGTTATCTATGTGAATTTTTTTTTACAAATTTTTAAAAAATATACTCAAATTTTAAATATTTAATAACTACTTATTAAATTCAAAGTTTTTTTAACTTCATTTATAAAAATAATTGTATGAAACTTTTTTTTCCGTGTATGGAACATTTCAAAAAATGCTCACAATTTTAATTCAACATTTAATATAGTTGTGAAAATTTGTAATAAAAATTTCTACTTTTTTCAACAAACAACTATTTTTAAAAAGGCACATCTTCATTTCCGGGCCTAAAAAGTTACAAAGTGAGTGAGTGAATATTAAAGTTCCACTATTCACTTACTCGAGAGCTCTGATAGCGAGAGGAGAAAGGGAATTTCAATGACAATATGTTATGCATTTAAAAATGTTCGAGCAACTCCGGGGAGAAATAAACCTATAGGACAAAGAAAAGCGAAAAAATTTCGAAACAGGGAATTTTAAGTTATACACTCGGTAAAAGCCCAAGCAACGCCGGGCTAAGCGAGAGAGGGGGAGTGGAAGTCATTTTGAAAAAGAATATAAGTGCTGATTCTGTGAGGGAAAGGGAAAATTCATAAAAGTAGAGAAAACCCGTTCAACGCCGGGCTATGCAGCTAGTAGAGGATGGTATTCATTCGTCACAAAGAGTGGTACATACGCATTTAGAAGGATACAATACATATGTATTTTTCGTAATTTTTTAAAAATCTCTATTTCTTACATTTCTACACTTCAAGCTTGATTTTTTTACGAGTAATTTACATTCTCGGTTAAAGTTTCATATCTAAATGTGGTTTCCTTTTTTAAATGCATTTTGAAATCCCTTAAAAGATTTCTTTTAAGAGGAGAATATTATATATATATATAAGAATATTATTATTATGGACATTTCAAGGCATCATTTAAAAAACTTTACCTTTACTCTTGAAAGAATAATCAGCAAGCTGAAAGAGCATCAAACAACTAATGTTACCCATGTACTTAACACTGGAAACAGTATCGCTGACATTACATATACTTCGAGAATTTTAATTTAGTCTTGTTGAATATAACAGTTTGAAATATTTTCCTTAAAAATACTAATCACTTTATTAATATAGCACACATGTCACACTCAGCAAAGAATACGAGATGAATGAATACTACTAAGTTACACCTTACCTTCCAATAAATCATGTTGAATGCATTCTCAGTACCATTGTTAGCCTCTGCAACCAAATGAAGATTTTCATTTGCATGCCCATTTCTTCTTCTCTCTTTACACATAGGTTTGGAATAAAATTTTCTTCTAAAATTCTTATAACACAAAAAAATTGCAAGCAAAATGTCACATAATTTCAAATTTAATTTCAAGATGAAAAGTCTGATCAGTGAGAGGGGGGATTGGATTTCATATTGGAACAATCTTACGTTTAGAAGTTCATTAATATAAAACATTTATTGGTTCTCTTTGTGCCATTAACATTCATAATACTAATTTTGTTTAATTGTAATAATTAAGTATACATTATAAGGGGTAACCTTATTTTTTATTGATTACACCAATATTTCCATTAAAATCAAACCTTTAAAGCCACTATACATTAGAGTTCTTTCAATTAATTGGAAGAATCCCCCCATTTAGAGATTAACTTTATTCATTTTTTTAAGAGATTAAGCTGCAAGGGTAAATTCATGTTTTGAAGAAAGCAGTTGTTCAGCCTATCCACTACAATCAGAACACAAACTGAAATTGACATTTTATTGACACATGTGAATTACGTATACAATAATTTATTGTGAAACCAGGATTCGAATAGATGGATTCAAGGAAACATTGCTGTTTACGAAATCATGACCATGAATACTCAACTATACAGATATCATGACTACTAAACATACAACTTTAATGGAACACAGAAATTTTATTTCGTTAATTTTCTGTATTTAATTCCTTTTGATTATTATTAAGGGAACTTCATGTTTTATTTGTCAGAATGTATAAAATTGTTTAGAAAGAGGGGGAAATATAATCCTTTATTCCTCAGATATCTTCCATCTCACATCAAATTTTGTTTCAAATTCTTACATCAAATTTATACAACTGTTTTAAAAAACTAACAATTTTAAAATTTTGATCCTTAGTTTCTTCCAAATCAATAACAAATTCCCTAGTTCGAGAAAGGAAAAAAAAATTTTTTTTCTCAGTAAGATGCCCATGAAACATTTGGGAATAATGTAATTAAATTTAAAATTTATATCATTTTTTAAATTGCAATATAATTCAAAGTCTTAGTAATCTTTTTTTAAACGGCTTCTAATTTTTTATATTAAAATTCATTATTTTTAAATGTCACCAATTTTTACTGATTTAAGTAATTTAGGATAGGTGAGGCAGAAATTGCTTTTGTGGACTATTTAGTATTTTTACATCACATTAAACAAATCATTAATCAAAAAATTGCAAACACTGAAGCAAAACTCTTTAAAGTTTCATAATAAAAACCCTATTGCAGTAGTGATTTCTTACTAATGTTATTAAGACTATTTTTAAAATTTATTTGTGATAAAATTTGATGCTTAAAAAAATAAACATTTTGGAATAAATTTTGTAATGGAAGAAATATCTACAAACCAATGGTTTTTTTATTTTTTAATGATGAGAAAATTGTACCCATTTTTTTAAAACAAGCATTTCATCCAAATATATGTTTAATTTTTTTTAAATCTCTCTCCCTCAAATCCATGACAGGGACCATATAAAAATCACAATTAAAATTTTTTTAAAAAAAAAAATAAACTTACTAAATACTTTCTACCATTCCATATGCTAAACATACTAATTTAATTTCCTTTATGCACTTAACAGTGATACTAATTTTGTGAGGTTGTAATGAAAGTATAAGTTATTCAATATGTCCCATTTTTTTTATGAATTTACTTGATTTTGAGGTTTACTGTAACCTTAATTTGTTACATTCTTGGCTATTCAAGTTTGGATTGAATAATAAACATGCAAATACGCATTACATTCAGAAAAACTTTTGACTATCATAATTTGCACTTATATAAACAAATAAAAATTTGATTAAATGGATATCAGCAAAGGAATTTATGAATGACTTTCATGTAAAAAAATAGGGGGGAAAAAAACTAAGCACAATTATTTCAGAATTTTTATTTATATTTTTCACTTTTTTTTAATAGCCCTTTTTTTGAAAGGACGACGCTTGAGTTTTGCCTTATGCTTCTTTATAGCTTTTGAATTCATCCAATTAGGGTAATTTCCATGCTCATTTCTTAATGTTCTTGGATGATACCTAAATTGAGGCTTATCAACCTCCATGGTACCTAAAACATGAAAAATATTTAACAAATATTTAAAAATACAATTGTAATCTTAAATATTTTTAATAATCATTGCAGATATAATTTTAGAAAAATCTTTAACTTTCAGTTATAATTCAGAATTGAGCACAGTTTGGAAATACTATGATAATAAATCCAAAATTAGGATACTTTTCTGAACCATTACCTTATTAGTGTATTGCTTACTTAAGTATTATGGATTATTTTCCATTTTTCAATACACCTCTAATTGCATTTTGCTTTATTTGATTGACTCCTAACTAGATAAAAGCTTAAAGAAAAAGTATGAAAGAAAATTTGTACAAATAAAATTAGTTGTGAAGTCACTACTTGTTACTTCTAATATTTAAAGTATAAATAACAGAGGCTGATTTCTAGAGATATAAGCCAGAATGATTCAAAATGCCATCTTCATACCTGCCAACCTTTGAATATGAAGTATAGAACAACTTGCGACCAATATTTCAAGCAAACTTAATTAATGCAATGAAAATATTTTGATGGGAAAAGTACGCATAGGAAACTTCCTTACATAAACTTAAGGCAAATATACAACATATACGAAAGTAATTCTTTACAGTAAAAAATGCTTTTATAAAAAATACAGCAAACTGATAACTGAGCTTTTAGATTATATTTATAAAAATTTTACACATACAAAAGTTAACAATCAAGATAGAATTTGATGTCTAAATTGTGACCAGGCCATGACCATTCAATACATGAATCCTTTAAAATTTGAGACATCTTTATTGTCCAAACTTTGAAAACTTTAGACAATAGAATGTATCTATGAGCATCTCATCAATATTTAAAGGTAAAAGCACCTTTTTCTATGCCAAATATGTTAAAGGACACAAACAACCCATACTTATAACTCCATGTTTTGCTTGCATTAGTACACATTAGCCATAAATAAATTTAAATGTTCAAAAAGTATACCATGTTTCTTTAATTCATCTAATAGAATGCACAATCAAATTTAAAATTTCAAAAATGCCACTTTGAATAAAGACATTTTTGCAGGATCAAAATAAGTGAAAAACACTGGGGTATAACTTGCAGTTTGTATCATCACTGCCATCAGATGTGCTGAAAAAGGACATGCATGCATTTAAACATATGCTCTTTTTGACTTGAAGCTAGTTCCCTAGTCAGATGTTTTAGTCCTGCACACCCGTACTCCTTGATAGTTGCAGACTAAAAAACATTTTCAACAACAACAAAGGGACTGGTATAACCACATGGAACATTATGTTCTACAGGAAGAAAAGTAAACAATTCTTCAGTCCCGGACATTTTCACTAAAAAAAACTATTAAATTTTGAGCAAATGTTATTTGATATATCATTAGCAATGCACTTTTGAGATTTCACCATAATTTGTGTATGTCAAAAAATAAATATATCCACCCAATTTGGAATGCATTAATACAATCAAATTCCTTTTTGTAACATTCTATATACATCTGAAAGTATACTATGTCTTTGTTAGATATCATGGTAAGAATCAACAAAAACAAACCGATTGACAATAGAAAGCATAAGAAATATTAACACCTGTAAAGCACACACTGAATTGAGTTCCGCATCCATGAATCAGGAACCAAAAGCTAATGAAATACGATATGATGGAGGAAAGACAAACTTCATGAACTTCTTTAAAACTTAATGGTAAGGAATTCTAGGGTTTTCATCTCCTCATTTTCTTGTTGTTGGGAATATAAAACAGTTAATAACAGCTGTAAAGGAGAAAATAATCCACAAATGACCAACATTTGCAAAAATGCATAAAAAAATGTACAATCTAGGCGTATATCATAATGAATTTTTTATCATAATGAAGTTGGCTGTCATGGTGTTTAGTACCAAGAGAAAACAATCGAAAGGTGGTTTTATCAGTATTAATGGACATATTGTTATCGTGAGACCAAATGTATAGGCCGCTGAAGTACATCCTCCAAGCCAGAAATGTTGGATCCAGTAGCACTCATCACCATGTCATCAGCAAACAATAAAACATTTATACCTGGAACAGATTTAGGAATAAGATCTATCAAATCATTAGATTAAAAAGAATTGGATTCAGTACTGCTCCCTGAGGCAAACCCTGTCTGGTTTGCATAAAGTATAGCCATATATAACATTAATAAATCTTTTGTCAAGAAAACTCTTAATCCATTTATATAGATTGCCAGAAATGCCACAGGAAACCATCTTTATAAGCAATCCAGCTCTCCAAACTCTATTAAATGCATTTTTAATGTCCACAAACAAAGAAAGTGTTCTTTGCTTTCTCTGAAAGCCATCCTTTATCTCGAGATAAACAGACAATTTGATCAGAAGTGCACCTATCTCTCTGAAAACCAGCTTGCCTTTCAGAAATTATTCTAATTATAGCTTTTCTACAAGGACTTGGCAAGCCATTTTTCCACATTTGGTTAATAAATGCCAACAAAGTCATTTTAGCAGTCTCCCAGATTTATAAGAAACTCGGGTAAGATTCCATCAGGGCCTGCACTCTTGCCCTTTACAAGGTACTCTAATACCATTCCTTAATTCCTCCAAATTGAAGTAATCATTAAAAAGTTGTTGAAAATCTGAGGAATTATTGTTCTGTTGTGAGATAACTTTTTAACCCCTTCGGGACGAACATCTCAAATGTGAGCCAGCGCGAAACACCGCCAGAGGCCGAATGACTCAAAAATGAGACAGCGTGTTTCTTCTCTGTAGGCCGAATTACTCACCGGTGCGCCAGGCATTTGGAACGTTTTGTAAGCTCAGTTTTTTGGCAATAGATGGCATTCTATGTCCATAAGATTTGAGATATACATGGAGATCCAAACTTCTATTCGAAATGAGAGAAATATTACTCACAAACACGTGGCTTTTGTTTTAAAAACATAAGGGGAAGGGAATTTTTTTGAATTGAGTGCTTTACAGCTGCTCTTGAAATGAACATGTGGTTTTTGTTTATAGTGAAGATGAGAGATTTATTTTCGCTAAAGCATTTGATTTGGGTTTGCAGTCTAGCTTTTAATGGATAATTAGATCTGGTAGGCAAAATTTGTCTTTTTTTTTTTCTTACTTTTTTACAAGATCAACTTTTACAAATGCTGACAATAAAATGTTTAAAAACTCGTACTTAAACAAAAAGTGGCTTAAGTAAATAAAGTATATTAATACGAAATATATAAAGCATATGCCGTTCGTATAATATACAAAAAAATATTGAACGCATTTATATTTCAGTATTTTTATGGATTTAGGCTTAACTACACAAAACCCTCTGGCCTGTGAGTGACACTCTCGACGGAAACCTCCGGCCCTGGTGGTACATGCACGCGTTTGCATCCTTCGTCCCGATAGGGTTAATGTTTAATTTATATTTACACTGTAACACACACTTTGCTTCATCTCCATTTAGTAACCATGGACTCTGACTACCAAGTGTTAATGGTATCAGACTATATACACTGTATAAAAAAGTAAGGCACTTAAATTTTGTGTACATCTATAGATCAATTGTATTCTATTTGGATTAATATTTTTAGTGCTTCTTCTAATAGTATCTTCCTGTGATAAATATGAAAAATTAGCATCTATCACTTTCATACTTTCAAAAAAAAAAATTAATATATATTCATTTCTAGGTTGTAAACAGAGTAGAAGGCTGCTTGTGAAAAATTCAGTGTAACATTCAATCACAACCTACAATGGAATGTTTGAGGGGTAATTGAATTATTTTCCATCATAATATACTTAGAAATTATATATTATTGGCATTATAACCCCCCTCCCCCATAGAACGTCTAGAGCAGAGGTTCCCCCAATTTTTTTTTTATATACCCCTTGCCCTGTTTTCCGGTTTGTGGTAGATCCCTGCTTACTTAATCCTGAATTTTTACAAATTTATCCAACTTAAATATCTTTTTGCCACCTGATTGAGGCATCTGCTCATGCACATTAGCACCCAATGGTCACATATACTGGGATGGGCACAGTAGCCCCTGGCCCTCATGGCCTGTTGCGCCACTGAGCTTGAGTTAAATATCTTTTTGACAGCTAGTATAGAGCTACTTACTTTAAAAGAGAGATGAGTCTGGTGCTTTAATTACAAATTTTCAACATTTGATATCAATCTTGTCAGGTTTAACCCTAAATTTCCTCTGTTAGTAATGACCAGTCTTTTTATTTGTTTAGGAGATTGGCAAGCGCATTGAAACTCCTCACTAGGAAAAGCAATTAAAAACTTTCTCATAATATTCCAAAATTCGGGTCAAAAAACAAGTATGTCTTTGTAAAGCCAAAATTGCTTGTACCCATTTCTAAACTTTGCTTTAAGATCCTTGTTAGAGCCTATTCTGATCAGTTCCTATTATAATATAAATTTTTTTTTCAATGTGACCATATGAATTGATTGTTCACTGTGGTATTACCAAAGTCTCTCAAGGCATTCTCAAACCTCATTTCAAAATCTGAATAAAGGTCATTTAAATACTGAACATAGCTTGAAATGTCCTGACAGATTGCCTGTGACAAATTGAGAATATTCATGACCTCCAATGTTATACTACTTTAGCTTAATTCTGGAAAGAAACACTGAAATAGTCCTTTTTTAAATAAAATTTGTGCTGTCTCTCCTTGCTGTAAATTAACCTCATTAAATTAAGTAAATAAATCCGTTAAATAGGTAAAATCTCTGGTTTCCACTTTCATAGAGACCCTCCCCTACACCTCATGGACCCCTTGCAAGTCCATATAGACCACTTTGGGAATTATTGGTCTGCAGCAGGGGTATCCAACCCACGAGATTCTTTACAACTTTACAAAATTCAATTTTATTTAGTACATTTTCTGTTGAAAGAGTTCCTTTTTTTCTGTAAAAAATAAATCCCATAACTGTTATAATTTTATCACATTGTTTCTGTTACTGCAAATCTCTTTTTTTTTCTAAATTGAAATTTATCAAACATAAATTGTGCTCAAACTTAATGCACGAAAATCTGCAATATTAATTACGATATGCAAATACACATGCATTGAGATTGACTTGCAAAAACTAAGTGAAAGAGTTGAGAAACAGATATCTCACTAATTAAATATATTAAACATTATTTGATCACTGCATTATTATTATACTAACTATGTTTGTATACATGAAAACAATAATATATCAGTCTGATTTAAATTTTCACTCCAACAAATGTTTGTAATGGATCCAAATCCAATATAAAGATATATATTTTTATATGCGACCTGCGGGATTGTAAATTTCTTCCGAAGTGGCCCGCAAGGTCATTTGGGTTGGCCACCCCTGGTCTAGAGGAATATTCTTGAATGACTTTCAAAGACAAGCTTTAGCCTATAAAAATGATACTTGCAGTTGCCCACCTACATTAAGTTGGTCACAATGCACTTTTCTAATATTTTAGGCAAACCAGACAATATGTAGCTCAACACATAAAACATTAAAAAAATCCAGGAAAAACTATACATATGATTTACTTTTTAAATACATTTTATGTACAAAGAATATAATGATTAAATATGTTTTAATAAAATAATTTCTAATGGAAAAGAGTATTCAATTTACTAATAATTTTCAATAAGAGTACAGTTAATCTGGATAAAATAAATATATTTCAGTTATGAGATACAACTGATTCTATTTGTCTCAACATAAATCAAATAAAATTTTTTTGAGGATAACAAGTCAGAAATGAAAATAAAAAGTGTCATAAACAAAATTTAAACTGAATTACTATACTGTTTGAATTAATTGGGACAAATGGTAAGAAATGATTTTTTCTAAAACCCTAACTTTTAATCATTAAATACATAAGTAGACAATAAAATCTCTATATTAGTATGAAGTAGTCCTATAACAATAAATTATAGTTTAAAAAAACTAAAAAACACGCTTTTATGTTTAATCGAACTAAAAAGTAAAGAAATAATTCTTAATATAAGAATAAAATGATTAACGAGAAAATTAATGTCATTGGGGTAAAAGCGTGGGGTGCTCTATATTAATTATAATTTCTTACTAGTTCTATTCCGAAATGCCGACTTAGTATAAAAATGTAGTACAAAGCACCACATGCTTCTACCCCAATGACATTAATTTTCTCATTAATCATTTCATTCTTATATTAAGAATTATTTCTTTACTTTTTTAGTTCCATTAAACATAAAAGCGTGTTTTTTAGCTTTTTTAAACTATACTTTATTATTAATTTTTTAGTTTAATTTACAATAAAAGCATGCATTTGTTGTTACTAATGCCACCTAATCGTCAAAGGGCTAAGATGCATGTCGTTAACTGTAACTTTGAGCACCATACAGGTGACAGAACTATTTAGCTTGGTTCCACCCCAATTTTGAGGGAGAACACCCTAGGGAGGGTCAGGGGCCTCCCACCTCTTATCCCCTGCCTCTAACCTCACGAGAGGACTGGCGGCTCGACAGCTGTTTAGAGTACCCCCATGCCGTGAAGGCACTATACATTTACAAACATCCATGTCTTCTCTGGGATTCGAACCCACACAGTCCCTACGGCACAGCAGTCAGCATCACTAACCACTATACCGGATGGGCGACACAATGTGACTTTAATATTATAAAATGCACATATTACCGATATATGTATTATATTTTGTTTATGCAAGCCCATGGAAGTCACTAGTAGTTACTAAACTTGCTTTTAATTTATAGTATTGATAAATCAATTATTAAATACTTTTTGCCGCACCGATACATTTATAAGTATCTTATCAGTGTGAATAATGTATTTCATCTTTTATCATGTCAGAATGTATTTTATTTTGCTTCCCTTCGGTAAATTAATAAATTATTTTAAATGTTTTATTTTAAACTGCGATATGCTAGCATGCCCGAGTCCTTTTCTTTAATTTCCATTTCAGAAAAACTAGACAATACTGTTTATATTATGGTAAGAAATTACTGTGCAAACATTTTCGCTTTTATAGGGTTGTAACTTAATCTTTTAGTTGCCAAATCTGGGAATGGTACATGTAATTAGTCACCAAATCTGGAAATGATATAATGAATTAGTCACGAAGTATCGAAATCCTTAGATTCCTTAATTTTAAGGGTCCTGATCAGGACAATGAAACAAAATTATGAAATTATTGTATTGTCATTGGTCCTTGACAAGTGCAAAATTTTGAATTAATCTGACCTTTTAAAGTGGGTAAAAATTGAGTTCAAAGATTCCATTACATACAAGTGAAACTTATAAAAGTATGTTAAAAATGACCTCTTCAACTCGTCTTGGTATTGACTATACTAGGGCAGCGCACATGTTCTTAACTTTATAAAAGCAGAACCCGCTTGTATAGCACTTTTTATCATTTGTTCTTTTGTCAAGCGACTTATCTTAGGTAAGTGATTCTTGAGAAAATGTCAGAAATTCTCAATAGGATTTAGGTCTGTTGAATTACCAGGCTGATTAAGCACTTTTATTTTATTTTTCCGTATGAAAGTCTGGATCAATATCAAATTGGGACAAAAAGCCAAATCATGTTGAAATGTTCCATCAAATGTTTCAATGGGTGAAACAATTCTACTGTGTAATATTTCCACATATTTAACAGAATTCATCATGCCTTAAAAGGAACTAAGCTTTCAGAGCCATTTGTTGTGAAAAACCCAAAATCATCTGTTTAGAAGGGTGTTTTACAGTGTGTTGGATATGATCTGGCAGCAGAGTTTCAACTTCACTTAGTCTAATTGCACTTGATTTGTATACCTGCACAAATAAATGCGTTGCATCACAGAAAATCGCTTTCTTCTCCTCGTTAACAGTCCAGGAAATGTATTTTTGGCCTATACTAAATGTTTTTTCATCATTTTCTGAGTTAGAAATAGCCTTTTTCTCGGTTTTAATGCCTTTTAGCTAACTTCCAGAACCCTTTTTCTGTACTCACTTTAATACCATAATCCAGTAAATCCTTTCGAAGATCTGTGCTTGTCTTATTTCGATTTATTTTGCTATTTCTTATTGGAATTTTATCAGTTTTTGGAGTAATTTTCTGAGCCCACATTTTCCTTTTCTTTTTGGAGACCATGATTAGGAATCTTGAAACACTTGATTTGCCTATACCAACTACCGCAGTTACATCTCTCAGTCATGGAAGTGTGTTTGTTAAGAGTGATTATTTTAGCATGCTTCCTCGGAGTAATATCCATTTCTAAACAAGCAAAAGTAACGTGTTACATGGAACACAAAATTATATAATCACCAGTTACCACACTGAATGATCACAATTGAATCACTAATGTACTAAAACCAGTCAAACGAGTAAATTATAGTCAAAGTCGATCCACCACATTACTTCTGAGCAGCTATAACCGGTTTGAGGTGGTTCGGGACATAACTGGTAATGACATACCAACTCAGACAAAAGAAAATGTTTGTCCCAATTAATTTGAACAATATAGTAGTTTATAAAGAAATGTTTTATGGATGGATGGATGGTGAGTTATAAGTAGTATGGCAATTTAATACAATTACAGACATTATACTATTCCTAAAAAAATATAACTGATATATATTTACATAAAACATTATTTCAGCAGTAGTACATTATTTTGTATTTTTTTTAAAACAGGTTGTCTTAAAGCTGTCATCACCTGTCATAAAGCAGGAATCAAAATACATTTTCAGAAAAAAAAAATTATAATACAAAAATAGATTTGTGGGATTATATATATAAAGTGGTGGCCAAAATTGTGGACACTTTTTAAAATTGTTATGCTTTTCAAGTTTGTATGCGTATAGAAAATGTTATGTTGCACAGAATGCAAAATCTTTTATATCATTTTAAAGATAATTTAATGCTGAATTCGATTAAAAAAAAAAAAATATTTGCAATGTTAATAAAGTTATACTGCCATAACTATTGATATACATTACATACTGATGATAACAGTGAGTTATCAGTGCTCAGTGGGATAGCCTTTATTTTTCATTACAGCTTCACATCAATGTTTCATTGAGCCAGCCAAAAATAGTGTTTTAAGCTCTTCCTTTAATATTACATGATGCCAGGAAACAATTACATCCTCAATTAGTTTCTTTTTATTTCATGGGTATCTCTCGGACAAGAGTTTTCAAATGGTGCTACAAGTTTTCGATAGGATTGAAGTTGGGACTGTTTCTTGGCCAGGACAACAACTCGATGATCTTAGAACGATACCAATCTTTTGATTACTTTACTGTGTGGCAAAGGACCAGAAACTTACGGAAAAATAAATGAAGCATTGTTGGTAAATAGATCCCAGATGGAAGGTAGAAGTTTGGGTTCTAGAATGGTGTTAATGTATTTTTTGACATTCAGTGTCCAATCATTGATTTGAAGATGACTGATACCATCTGCTGATATGCATGACCAAATCATAAAACTATATGGGTACTTTACAGTTACCTGGATGTGGCATTTCTCCTATTCTACGTCTTACATATTTTTGGCCATCACTACCAAATAACAATACCTTAGTTTCATCCCTCCATATAACTAGTGACCACTAATCATTTGCCCAATTAATGTATTCCTTTGACTACTGTAGTCTTTTTTTGTGAAATTCTATCTTTTAGTCGAACATCTGTTAATCTTCTCCTGATTGTTTTTGAACTGACAGAAACACCAGCATCATTCAAATTCCTTCTGATGACATTCTTCTATATTGAATGCATAGTATTCTTTTTCTGTCATTAACAGATATGGTGCATCTTTTTTCAGCCTTTTCCTGCTTTGTTTTTTTATTAAATTTGTTTCCTGACATCTTAAACAAAACTTTCAGTCTCCAGATGTAGTCACGGAACTTCCCACTTAACTTACAATTTTAACAAAGGAAAGACCACTTTCTCGTCACACATCTCTTTCTAGGTGTTCAATTTACTCTTTTATTTGATGTCATTCCTTCTTGACTAAATATCATAGTTGTC
>BMAV01008169.1:85310-123489 GCA_019973955.1 Trichonephila inaurata madagascariensis | reverse complement strand
TATGGCAGATATTTCACGCGGTCCGAAACATGAGGATTAATGGAAAAAACAATATTAGACCAAGGCAATACTTGACTCTTAAAACGTGGAAAATTGAACAAAATATTAAAACTCATTGTTTTGGTTTTCAATACTATATTAATCTCTATCAAGCGCACATAATTTTTTCCCCCAGTTTTATGCGTTTTTTTATTGACTTTTGAAGTAGTTTCGGTTTCTTTCCACCCATGACCCATTGTCGTACAAACAAAGTTTCCAAACCATTTCATAATTTCATTTTTTTTCTTTTGATAAAGATTTTCTTTTTATTTCAAACATTAATTTATCAAGCGCAGAATGGAAGCAAAAAGAAGTTTTGACAGAATTCGAGACTGAAATTAGTATTATTTGTTTATAATTTAAACTCAGTTTTACCCATAAAATAGTCACTACTCCAGTTCAATTCGCTATTTCACTGGTATTTGTTATTTTTACCTGTTACAGTTATACAAATAGGCAAGGAGAAAACATCTTTCAATTCATACCCGTACGACTTGGTAGCAAAATTGATGTATTTGATTGCTTAATTGATGTAATTTCATGCTAAGTTTTTAATACATTGTTCTTAAATAATTGAATTTCTTTTGTCCTATGAGCAATAAGCGGGTCACTCAGAAAAGACCGGTGGGCCACATGCGGCCCGCGGGCCGCATCGCTGCATTAACGGGTAGCTCATTTGGCATTATGGTGAAGGAGAAAAAAATGTGAAACACATTTTTCACCAGAAAAAATGGATCAACTCAGAATCAAATGAGGAGTGAGATAAAAGATGTGCTGTATTTTACTTTATAGCGAAGCCAGAATATTAATGTTTTATTTTTTTAAATTTCTTAAAAGATATTCCAAATTCGGGGCATATTCCTTAACATCGAGTGAAGACAACCTCAAGTAGACATCTTCCGACTCTGTCATTACTTTTGAAATTTTTCCTCCATCATCAATCATTCGTTTCCTTCTTCATCTTAACTACTCTACGGATATGATTCCTATACAGTTCATTTACCCGGAATAAATTTGGATAATTGTTTAACAACCAAGTAATTATAAATTTTTCAGTAATGGGAGATTTATTATTTATTATTTTGTTAAAATATTATCTTATTAAAAATAGGAGAAAACCGAGATAATCAGCTTGTGGCACGGTAACGAAATCCAACCTGAATCAAATGAAAAGGTTATTGCTTTGATTATAATAAGGTAACGAGTGAGAAAAAAGATATAGATGGTAATAAATTATATAGTTTTAAAAAACAACAACTAAAAACACGCTTTTATAGTGAATCGAACTAAAAACTAAAAAAAAAAAAAAAAATTCTTAATATAGGAATAAAATGACTAACGAGAACATTAATGCCATTGAGGTCAAAGCGTGGGGTGCTTTGTACTAAATTTTTACACTAACTGCATTTCGGAATAGAACTACGAACCCCAACCTTTTTTACCCCAATGATATTAATTTTCTCGTTTAGGTATCCGACGACGTTCGGAATCGTGATTTTGCAAAAGCGTTTAAATGGATAATATTTATGATATTTAGTGTCACTTAGATTAGAAAATGTATATAAAATTGTTTTAAGAATAGTATTATAGTAAAAAATTATTTAAGTACACTATTTTGACAAAAAATGAACATAGAATGACCCATTTTCAAAATATTCTCCTTTTGTGAAAAATGCTTTTATTATATAATAATATTTTGCCTGTATATAGCTCAGACCTCTGTACAGAGGCTGAACTAGAATTTTTGAAATATATAACTTAGAAGTGGGTTTATCCATATTTTGCTACAAGAGAGGGAAGAAATTTTAAGAAAAAGAAGTCGATGATTATGTCAGTTGGTAGTAACTGAAAATAATGTGAATTTTTCAAAAATCCTAGTTCAGACTCTCTGGAGAAGTCTTTACTTTATATAAACACACACACACACAAAATATTATTATTTTAGAAGCATTTTTTTTTTAATAAAAGGAGAACAATTTGAAAAAATGTTATTCTATGTTAATTTTTTGCCAAAATATTTTATTTGAATATTTTTTTTTGTCAAAATGGCCTTAAAACAATTATTATACATGTATTCTAACCTAAGTGACAGTAAATATCATGAAAATTATCCATTTATGCGCTTTTCGATGCCATTTATGCGCTGCGTTCCGAAAGCAGTCGCGGATACCTTAATTATTTTATTCCTATATTAAGAATTATTTTTTTACTTTTTAGTTCAATTCACTATAAAAGCGTGTTTTTTAGTTTTTTTTCATACTTAATTTATTTTTCATTTTTTAGTTCGATCTACAATAAAAGCCTGTTTTTTAGTTTTTTTTTCATACTTTATTTTTCATTTTTTAGTTCGATCTACAATAAAAAAGCCTGTTTTTTAAATTTTTAAAACTATCATTTATTCTTCGTTTTATTTATCCTTGAGTTTGATATTGGGAGCCGGAATTACGTAGCTGTTGGAATTAGTCTTGCTCTTCAATGGATATTAATTAACGGGTCTGAAGGGTAATTATTCTCTCCGTTTACGGGGCCTCGGATGAGTCCTCTATATCGTTGTATTTCAAAGATTCCCTTTCAATAGAAACAGGTCTAACTAATAACAGTGGGTAAAAAGAAGTATTAAATGTCAATGGTATTATCACCTTTTAAACATATTGCTATAATGTTAATTTGTATCGTCACTTCTAAACGTATTGTTTCATCAACATAAAAAAATATTTAGCAGTTAGAACATAAATTTATCACCTTTTAAACGTATTGCTATAACGTTAATTCGTATCATCACTTCTAAACCTATTGCTTTATAAAAATGAAAAAGTATTTAGCAGTTAGAACAAAAAAATTTTTTATTCATATGCATGAGTCTTTTTTTTATTTCCATTTTCAGAAAAAACTAGACATATTATAGTAAGAAAGAACACAAAGAACACTTTTTTTTGTTTTATTTGTATTAACCACAAGGGTTTTGCGGTTTTAGGGTTTCACCTTAATATTTTAGTCGCTAAATCTAGAATTAGTCGCCAAATCTGGAAACGATATAATGAATTAGTCGCCAAATCTCGGAATCCTTATTCAAAATGGAAGAGGAAAAAAAATAAAAAAAGAAAAGAAAAGAGAAAGGTTAAATCCGGTCCACCAATTAAGACACATGTCTTAAAGCTGTACTTTAAATAAAAACAAATTTTTAAAATTCAGACTATCATTTCTTTGTTAATACGATTATTTATATTTTTCCCACTTATTTTCTAATTTGGTATAATGAAGAAAAACATGAAAATAAATGTAATACAATGACTAACAAACAATGAACACATATTAAGCAAATGAGTAAATGTTGAATTAATACTCAAGAATAAACATAGACCATTTACAAAAACAACTATAGATTTTTAAAAGAAATAAAAAACAATATTTAAAACAGTCTGATGTATTTATTGCGTTGTTGTTACTAATGCCACCTGTTTGACGATGTCAGACCGAGGCCCACGAAATTCATCGCGACGTATCAGCCGTATCAATAATACGGGGCTCCCAAACTACAGGAGCCTCAACATGTGTAACTACAGTCCCACTAACAGAGCTCCCATATCTATAATGGGGTCCCGAAGGAATTTCGATACAGGGCCCCGTTAGAGCTAGCTACGCCAGTGGGCACACGGTACAATTCTCAGTGGCAACTCTGCAATACTCTACAAATTTGCCAGTTTTTGAGTGGATGGAAATTGATAAATTTGTATTGGACCTCTCTTATTTGACAAACATTTTCAGAATTGTGGACATTTACGGAATTAGGAAAAAATCTGAAAGATAACTCTTAAGATAAAATTACAGCTATTTTGTAAATTATTGAATGTCGTTGCTGAAAAGATTTAATTGTTTGAAGAGAGAAAAATGCATGTACTCTGCTTTTCGGTTATGTTTCTAAATATCAAAGGAAAAAAAATCTTTCCTCATAAAAAATAAGTCCGCAAAAAATTATTTAGCAACTGAATACTCAGAATCGTGTCAAATCTAAAGTCATATATTATATCTCTGATTTTGGGATATAAAAAGAGAGCGATGGGTTCGCATTGAAGTTTTTAGTTATCTTTTTATTTAACTGTAATGAAGGGAAATAATGATATTTTACGTTGTTTATTTCTTATTTTGATAAATATGTTCAAAAATTCATAATATATGTACAATTAAAATTTTTTAAAAAATTTTTGTTGTAGAAATAGTTATATTTTATGTTGCTTATTTTTATGTTGAGAAATATGTTTAAATGATACAAAATTAATATTTGATAAAACTGTAAATCTAAATTATTGACCTCTATTCTCTAATACTGCACGCATTATCGCGGGAATCGAATTGTTTCAAAAATGTCCTGTGTGGCACGCTAAACCATATTGGTAGATTGATTTATCACACCACAACTAAAAGGTTGCCGACCCCTGGGCTAGATGTACGCCTGTTGTTAACCGTAGCTTTGAGCACCATATAGCTGACAGTACAATTTAGCTCAGTTGAAGAACACCCTGGAAATGGTCCGAGGTCTCCCACCTCCACCTACCTCACAAGAGGACATGCGGTTCGACGTCTATTTAGAGTACTCCGTGCCGCAAAGACACTTTTCATTTACAAATATCCATGCCTTTTCCAAGATACGAACCCAGGCTCTACGGCACAGCAATCAGCGTTACTAACCACTATACCAGATGGGCGGCGGTATATTTATTTAATAAGATAATCGAGGAAAATAATTAAACCAATTTATAAATGAATGTGTTCATCCTTTTATATAATTATCTTAGAAATATTTGTTCTTTTCTATATCATGTGTGTGAATACTTTAAAAAAGCTGTCAAGAACAAGGATTAAGGGATAAAATTGTATTCATATGCATGTACTAGTGTATTAAAGCTAACTTTAATAAAGAAAATAATAGAAATAAAATACTTATCTCCGAGTTAGATTCTTAATACACAAAAATTCACGCAACAGAGAAAACATTTCGTGTTTGAAACCATGTTACGAGAAGTGAAATAAAAGAAGTATATGGCAAAAGAAGCGGTATATGTTGGTTTTTAACGAGAATAAGATTGAGAGAAGGAGAAAGCTTTTATAGAGAAACACACACACTTTCCCTAAGCTATTTAGTTTCAAACAGAAATTATATAATAATATATTAAAATAATATATATAAAATAAAATATTTTAGCATTAAATTAAAATGCATTATAACATTGTAGATGATCTTTGGATTGAAATGTGGAGGTATTAAAAATGATAATTCGATAAATACTTTAAACATGTATTAGATTGTGTTGAATTTTAATTTTATTAACTTTTCATAGTAAGACTAGCGGTCCCGACAGACGTTGTCCTGTACACACGTTATAAAACCAAAAATTACAATTTTTTTTGAATAAGTTGTAACAATCTGAGCCGTTTTGATGAAATTTTTTATAAGGGAAGTTATTACAATTCCTGACATTATCACATGTACAGTTACCACAATTCGACCTATGGATTGAGTGTGAATATGTGTTTACTATGAACTAAGTTGAATATAGAACCTATTCTGTGAATAGAAACTTAAAATCTTGTTTTGATTAGGTAAAAAAGATAAAATTCAAGCTATTTTCATAACAGGTATATTTTTTTAATGCATGAAAAATAAATTTATAGTAATGCCATTGAATGTACAATGATTTTGG
Organism: Trichonephila inaurata madagascariensis; assembly: GCA_019973955.1. Lineage (NCBI taxonomy): Eukaryota > Metazoa > Arthropoda > Arachnida > Araneae > Nephilidae > Trichonephila > Trichonephila inaurata. Next base: position 117,751 of record BMAV01008169.1, on the reverse strand, counting down.
TTAATCCTTTAGGGGTATAAACGAACAAATGCGATGGTTTGCCATACCTCGGATATGCAACACATAATTGGTCTTGTGAAAAGCAAGGGTTTTCTAAATCTAAGCCACAAATTGTCATTGTTTGACCTTGTGACTTATCAATGGTCATAGCAAATACCAAGTGAAATGGAAATTGCAAACATTTGAATGGGTAGGTGAGTCTGAAAGAATCATTTGGATCTGTGTGGTATAGAAGTACAACTTCACCTTGAAGTTTGCTGCTCAAAATAGTGGCCTCAAGAATATTGCCCACGATTTTTTTATGAACAATCGCGCTCCCTTATATAATTTTGGCGCATTTTTAACTAATTGCGATATCGGACCGAATTGTGAATCTAAATCATTCTCAAATCCACTTGAACCCACACAAAAAATATCATCTAAATCGGTCTAGCCGTTTAGGAGGAGTTCAGTTACATACACACACACAGAAGAATTATATATATAAAGATATATGACGTATCGTGGCGAAATGAATAATCTTTCCGATACTGTAATCATTTTTGTCTGATTTTGATAGAAAAATTAGATTGCAATTTTAAAAACGGCGAAAATATCAAAAAATTCTCCCCTCTTCTTTCTTTTTGCTGCACATTAGCAGAATAAACAGCACACAGGGGTAAAACTAGTATGCGTTTTAAGGTTTTTAACTAATTGCGATATTGGACCAAATTGTGAATCTAAATCATTCTCAAATTCACTTGAACTCACACAAAAAATGTCATCAAAATCGGTCCAGCCATTTAGGAGGACTCAGTCACATTCACAAGCACAGAAGAATTACATATATAAAGGTTATTTCAAAAGATATTAATTAAAAATGCTAAATGTATAATTTCCTCTGCACTTTTGTAACAATAAAGACCCGGTTTGGCCAGTTTGGCTGAAAATCGACTTTGACGCAAACTTATGTCTTTTTTATAACAATAACGTTGTTACAACAATGCAGGTGAATATTGAGCTGAATATTTTTTAATGTTTTTAATTAATATCTTTTTAACGAATTGCGATATTGGACCGGGGCTGCGGTAGCCCAGTGGTTAAGGTATCGGACCATGGCAGGCATGTCATGAGTTCGAGCCCAGTACCACTAAAGACCCGCCGTGTAGGGCAGCGATGCACGTTAAATCTGTCGAGAGCTGAAACGTCCTCCCGTTGGTGTGGTGTGGTAGTTAGGAAAGGGGGGGGGGCTCAGGTGTCGTACACGTCACTTGACCTTGGTTCAAAATTACGTGGTCCGTCGCCGAAGGCCCTCGTGTAGCTGAACAGTGCGACGTTAATATTCACTTACTCGCGATATTGGACCGAATTGTGAATCTAAACCATTCTCGAATCCACTTGAATCCACTCAAAAAATTTCATCAAAATCGGTCCAGCCGCTTAGGAGGAGTTTAGTCACATACACACGTACAGAAGATTTTTATATATGAAGATTATCTTAACAAATATAGCAGAGAATGCTAAAATAATTTTACGGACCTTATTATCTGTTAATAATCAAAAGTGTCTATAAAAGTTTTGAAGATTCCGTACATATATATAATATACATAACAATGCACTATTATTGGGGCCTTATTGTTTTAGATCAGTGAAATGATTTATCCATTGAAAAAGAAAAAGGTTGACTGAACTAACACTTCAGACACACCGCAGAAATATATCTCCTGCCATTTTTTTAGGGACTGCGGTAGCCCAGTGGTCAAGGTATCGGATCATCGCAGGCATGTTATGAGTTCGAGCCCAGTACCACTAAAGACCCGCCGTGTAGGGCAGCGATGCACGTTAAATCTGTCGAGAGCTGAAACGTCCTCCCGTTGGTGTGGTGTGGTAGTTAGGAGAGGGGGTGCCAGCTCAGGTGTCGTCCACGTCGCTTGACCATGGTTCAAAATTACGTGGTCCGTCGCCAAAAGCCCTTGTGTAGCTGAGCAGTACGACGTTAATATTTAATCAATCAATTCAGCTACACGCGCGCATCTGCTCCTGAGTGAGTGAGTGAATATTAACGTCGCACTGTTCAGCTACTCGAGGGCTTTTGGCGACGGACCTCGTCATTTTGAACCACGGTCAAGTGACGAGGACGACACCTGAGCTGGTACCACCCTCTCCTAACTACCCCACCAACGAGAGGATGTTTGATCTCTCGGCAGATTTAACGTGCATCACTGCCCTACACGGCAGGTCTTCAGTGGTACTGGGTTCGAACTCATGACACGCCTGCCATGTTCCAATACCTTGACCACTTGGCTACCGCGGCCACTATTTAATGTTGCAAAGTGTTCAAATATTTGATACCCTTGGGCAAGAATTGATGTGACATTTGAATATCATTAAGGAAATTTAAGCTAATTGTTCCAGCCCAAAGAGAAAAAAAAGGCTATTAAAGCTTCAATAACATTCAAGAGAAAAGCGTCTGCATAATTTACTATATTTTTTATTGAAAATGTAAACACTACATTGTTTTTTTAAACAACACATTAAGAGTTTTGAAATCGGATCAGATATTGAAATTGAAAGCAAAGAACAGTTTAGCGTAAAATCCGGTGTATAATGCACACTTTTAACACACACACAAAAAAAAAAAGATTTAAGGATGCGCATTACACTCCAGCTGTTTAAACAATAGCTTTAAAAATAAAAAAAAGAGAGATAAGCAGGGAAAAAAAAATGAGATTTCTAGAAATACTATTTTAAAAAAATGACATACCTTATGTACTTTGGGGTTGTAACTTTAGAAGTACTATATATATATATATATATATATATATATATATATATATATATGTTTTCAAATGTTTGGGATAATACCTCGAATAAATTACTTCAAAGCATAAGAGAGAGCATTGTACACGTACATTTCAGGTTTGTTCGTAAAAAAGAGGGTGCGCGTTATACGGCATATTTACCTAAAAATTTAAGGCTGTCTTGGGTAAAAGTACGAGAGCTTGAACTAAACTCGAAGCACACATTTTCAGTCAGTAAAAATGCCTCAATTTTTTCTTTGGAAGTGTGCACTATTATAACTCATACCTCTGTTAACAATATAATGTTTTTAAAAATGCCAAAATATTCCATGAATACTTTCTTTTTCATTTTAATGCGTGAAGGCATAGCCCATTTAACATTATAATATAGCAGTAAAAACGCAAAACACATTTTATACCAGAAAAAATGAATCAACTCGGTTAAAAATGGGCTGTATCATAAGAAATGCTGCTCTCTGAAGGGTAGTGAAGTCAGAATATCATATTAATGTTTCATTTCTTTTATATAGGAAAAAATGTTTCACAAATTCGGGTCCTATTCTTTAACATTAACCGAAGACAGCCTTAAAAAAATGCAGTTTGAAAGTACAGATGCGCGTTACATACGCCACTACACGTTATACGTTGGATTTTACAGTAGTACAAAAAGATTAAAAAATAAATTTATGCAATGTGCCTATTGGTACAAGAATATTTCCATTACACATTCGTCTTTTTTATACCTTCGGGATATTTCATTAAAGCAGATACATATAAGCCTTACCTATAATCTGGACTCATGCAATTCATAGTCGCATAAAACGCTCTTCTTTAATACGCGTAATCTTTTTGAAAAAGAAAAAAAAAATAGATCATCTAAATCTTTTTCTCTTTCTACCATAGAAAAGGAAAAAAATAAATCTCACTCTCAACTACTCAATCATAGCACCCCAATCCGACAACATTGAAAAGAAAGAAGAAAATCATACACCACTCGCTTTTATTTGATTTCTTTTTTCTTTTTAGTTTCGTTCCACAAGATCCCCCTTGTCAGTGAGGCAAGATAAAGGATTTATCCTCTCTCTGACGCCCTGAAGACATAACAAAAGAAAAATGCTCGATAAATTTACACATACCCATAAATCTTCGACATGCTTCATCAGAAAACAACAAGTTCGCCAGATGAGAGAGAGAAAAAAGAAGGGTTTTCCGTGTAGGGTCCGGTTGGACCACTATCGGGCACGCGCCAGGAATATCCGGGTGGCGACACGCCCTCGCATAAGTCCCGCCCACCTTAGTAATCAAACGCCACTCACCTAACGTAGAGGGGGGTGATTTTTTTGTATATATGAATCTCAAGCCCTACCCCCAATCATCTCGTACTGCCCTGGACAGTGGTGTGTATGTTACCACTATCAGCACATTTCCAGTTCGGAAATTATGATGTTTTATGCGATTCCATAAACATTTAACGACGTTTTAAATATTCCGTGGCAAGAGAAAACCAATTTGGTTTTGTGGTCACGGAACTAAAGTTTTATATCTCATTTATTTTTACGCCTGCGAGACTGAATTTATGGCTATGCCTTCAAAGATAGATCGAGTTGTGCAAGATTTCTGAGTCAGTGGTCATCACATTTTTTTTAGATGTGTTTGCAGGGGACCACTCTTAGAAGAATATATCTTAAAATAATATTTAAAGTAGATCAACGTGTTTTTGGTACTTTATGTAAAGACAATTTTTAAAACAGTATAACATATGTTAATAATAATTTTTAAAGGCGTAATTTGAACATAATTTACTCATTAATAATGTCGCATACCCATGCATTACATTTATTAGTAACTTGGATATATGCTTGCATTTTTTAACCCAAACTGTTGAAATTATTTGCAGTAGTCATTTTCATATTCTGCGATTAAATTGTTTTTATATTTTGTTTTTGCAGCCACTCACGTTGAAAAATATTTCCCACTTACCTAAATGCATTTTTCTGAATCACATAAAAAGGTGTATAGTTGTGTGAGAAATCCTGTGTATTTTGCATCACAATTTGAAACCTAAAATTTAGAAGCTGTTCTTGCTTAAATTTAGATTTTAACGTAGTATTTGTTGATACGTCGATAAATTGTTCCCTATTGTTCATGCTAGGTGTTCCCGACGGGAAAAAAAAATCCTTAGAAAACTATTTAGTTGTGCAAGACATTGTACTAACGAGCATAAAATTATTTCAAGGAATTACAAAATATTCACAATCCATTAGGTAGAACATATGAATGAAATACGTTCTAATATTTCTTCTCGATTTTTTGTTTGACTCATGGAGCCCCCTCCTCCCCCTTGGATTTGTCTCGTGTAACCCGGAAGTTCCGTGAAACAAAGTTTGAAGTACACTGTTTTAAGTTAGTGAAAAGGTACTTCCTAGCGGATGGTCTCAAGATGATAACTTTTTTAAATTGAACCAGCATATAGAAAACTTCATTAGATATACCTGTATCTTATAATAAATACTCTCTGATCTCAGCTCTATAAAATAAAACAACGTTGTAAAAGAAAATAATCAAAATATTCATTGAATTTTCACACATACGCAAATCAGAATAATGCCTGTAATTTGCTCTCCCTGTCAAACAATTTGCGCAATAAAAAAAGTTTAACAATCAACACACACAAGATTTAAAGAAAATTCACACACATCTAATTTTCTTACTTATCACGCAATCTTTGGTGCTGTAAGGGCAATTAAAAATAGCTTAACAACCTGTTGTTATGTTTTGATACATATTAAATTGATTTCATTATTATTATTTTTTTTATTATTTCCTTTCTTGGAGAAACTTCTTTTCCTTCGTTTTCTTCCCATTTATATTTTATGGATCCAAAAATGTTCTACATTTCTCCTTTTAATAATATTTTTAGAAAAATTATTTTAAATGGAATACACAGAATAAGCAACCATCAACACACCTGTTTAGCAGTAACATTGAATTCGTGCTCACAATGTTAACCCTAAGGAATTTCTATTTTCTTCCTGTAAATTTGGGCTATTTTGTTACGTGAGCGAAATAAAATGTACGCGTCTGAAAGAGCTAGAATAAACAAATACATAAGGAGAAAGTATAAGTAACGTAAAAATGAAATAAATTAAGGTTTTTTTTCTTTGTAAACTTAAGTTTTATTTCCGATTTTTGAAAGAAATTTTTATGTCGATTATATTAAACTTGTGGGTTTTCGTAATTGCGAACTACCACCGTATCAAGATATCTCAAAATATTAAGGAGTTCTTAGAAAGCCCCCTCCCCCCAAAGGAACTTTGATACAGGGCCTGCACAGGACTAGCTACGCCAGTGTTGCGAAGTTTCAATTTCCTATTTTAAACTCGTCTGAAAGCACTTTATTAAATAAATACACAAATCTACACTGTGGCTTGCACACACAGACCTCTCTTATTGGAAAGGGTTACACTCTAAAAACACGTAGACGAAAGTATAGAGGGGATATTCTCAATGGTAAAATAAAAATTTGTTGGTCTATGGGAAAAGGGGGCATCGGAACCCCATCCCTTGCTTATGCCACTAAATCTGGAATCGAGAAGGTTAGTGAGTGAATGTCAATGTCACCCGATCCAGCTACTCGAGGTCTATTAGCGATGGACCACGTAATTTTGAACCATGGTCAAGTGACGAGGACGAGACCTCAGATTTAACGTGCATTGCTCCCCTATACAGTGGGTCTTCAGCGGTACTAGGCTCGAACTCATGACACGCCTGCCACGAATCCGTTACCTTGACCACTAGGCTACCGCGGCCATCTCGAGAAGGTTATAAATTCCTCAAGATTAACATATGGCTGGATAGCCGAGTAATCATGTTAGCGAACTCGTGGCCGGCATTGTTTCTGTGGAGTCTTGGGTTCCAGTCTCGACACTCAAGACCCAACGCCTAGAAGCGCACGTTCAATCAAAAGATCAAAGTCGTTACGCTGGCATGGAAGTTTAGATAGTGGGGTGTCCATTCAGGTATCGTTCTCATCACCTGGATGAGGCTCAGAATTATGAAGTTCGTCGTTCAGTAGCCTTGATGTTGCTTCAAAGGGAGATGCAAATAAACAACAAATAAGAATTAATATTATGTTTGCGAGTTTTAAATGGATGATAGTGGAGAGCCTTAAAAATATTTTAACTTAATTCTTTAATTTTTCAGTACAGTATGCTGAAAATTCTCCACCGAACTTTCCACGTTCATTTAGAAGATACTTTTAAACTTTTGAAGAAAGCTCTCTGTGTCACTATCTAAAATAACCTCCACTATTTAATAACAAATAACAGCTTTATTTCGCAACTACTAAAGCTAAACTACTTCACAAACTCCTAAAACCTCCGAAACATTACTCTAGGATTCTATCATACACTCATGTCTCTCTCCCTCTCCTGTCATACACGTCACTCCCGTGCACTATTGGGGATGTAATTGCACAACACCGTTGTTGAAACATAGCAATCTATTTCCCAAGCAACTTTTTACTATAGATTAAGCAAGGAGTGTGTGAATATTTATTAACGTTGCATTACCAAGCAACACGAGAGCTATTGGCAAGGGACCTAGTAATTTGAACCTCGGTCAAATAACCAGGATGACACCTGAGCTGAAACACTCACTCCAAACTACCACTGCACACTACAGGCATGTCTTGAGTTCGAGCCCTGTACCACTAAAGACCCGCCGTGTAAGGCAGCGATGCACGTTAAATCTGTCGAGAGCTGAAACGTCCTCCCGTTGGTGTGGTGTGGTAGTTAGGAGAGGGAGGTGCCAGCTCAGGTGTCGTCCACGTCACTTGACCATGGTTCAAAATTACGTGGTCCGTCGCCAAAAGCCCTCGTGTAGCTAAATAGTGCGACGTTAATATTCACTCACTCACTCACCACTGCACACTAACATAGCATTGAAGATAATTTCTTAACTAAAATATAAACCCCCCATCGTCGATAAAAAAATACATTATAAAATTAAAATTGACCATATATTTATTGAACAATAGAAGAAGCATACTTCACTCTAGATAATGGGAATAAGGTTAATAATTATTTTGAATATTAAGATGAATTATTTATACATTTTGTAGACCGGCAAAATATTTTGCATTGTTTTTCTAGCTTTCCATTCTGTTCTTGGGCGGAATAAGAAAATAAATACTTCAACTAACACATCACTCAATAAGTCCCCGGACCTAACCAATAAAATAACAACTTTATGTAGACAAATTTGAATTTTATTTATCAAGATCATTTATTATCTCCTCTTCAAGAGTGATACATTCAGCCCAGTGATCTTATAATTTTTAAATTCCTTTTTCGTTGAACGATTTGTTTTTGCTCTCAAAATAGGCTTCAACTTCGGCAATCACTTCTTCATTTGAACCAAACCTCTTTCCTTGGAGCATTCTTTTTAGTTCAGCAAACAGCCAGTGATCATTGGGGGTCAGATCTGGATTGTACAATGGGTGGGAAAGTAATTCGAAACGCAATTCGTTCTATTTGACCATCCTTTTTTTTCCATCAAAAGGCAATGCTTAATTAACACATGGAATTTTTTTTCACATCCATGGTTTCTATAAACAAAAACAAAAGTTACTTCACTAATACCTCTGTAACTTTTAAACTGAACAATATATTATCATGAAATTTTGACACATGTTGTTTGTTTGAAAGTATACTAGGTTATGTTTAAGAAAAATTAGAAAGTATCGTCATTTATATATGTCAGATCCGGGACTTATTGAGTGATGTGTTAAGTATAATAAAAAAAAGTTGTTTGTCTTTCCTCTATTTGAAAATCTCAAACATATTTAGAAGCATTTGAGCCGTTGGTAAAAGGAATGCGGTGTTTCATCCTGTAACCCAGGACATAGTCTTCCCACAATATTTCGCGCAAGTTCGTGTGATTCATACTAAGGTCAGTTCATTTGTGTTGGTTGCACCTTTGTTCAGAAATAAGGCAGACGGAGCTGCTATCTAATAATAATAATAAAAAAGGATCGGTGATTAATTAAAAGCAATTGCAAGGGAGATTATATTAACAGGAGTAGGTTTCGTGGAGTGGCCCACCTGTCTGCGCTTGGATTTAGTGTGACCCGCAAGGCTCTTCACTTCAGGCTGCATTAACCATTAATTATTTCATATTTATTAACAGTAAATAACATTTCTTAAATAAAAATTCGTACTCCTTAAGTAAAATATAAGTTTTTCTGATGTTCACTATCGAAAGAAAACTTACCTTTTTCAAACACAGAGAGAAAGAAATTTACCTCTATAATATTTTTAAAAAATTCTAATTCCCGTAAAATCAAAATCTCGTAAAAATAGACTTAGATGTGTATTTATAATGTAATTAATTTGGAGAGACTTATTTATATGGACTCTTAATCATATGGACTTGTGCTTGTTACAAAATCTTATTTTAAAATACGCTATGATAATATAATTTAGAAAATAAGACTAACTACTCTATTGTAAGGAAATATAAAGTAAAAATGTATTCGCATTTTGTGATTATTCATAATTGAGCAGATTTGTTTTCAAATTTGTTACATTTAAAATAACATAACATCAAATCATATATAAATGTTCAACTTTCATAGCGATAAAACGGAACAGTTTAAAAATGATTCGACTACACATCCAACTAATTTCTTTAAACCCCAAGCATATAAACAATTAAAATTTCAGGATCAGAGAATATTTATTTCAGTCGTTCTCCACGTTTTTACTGCGAAATTAGTATGAAACATGTAACAATTTCGGACAGTATTTTATCTCCTTGTCACACACACAATACAATATATAGTACTCTAAAAACACAACAAATAAGACAGTTACAATACTGTCGAAGAAGTCGAATGTTGTGAGAGTCAGCTTGCGTGAAATTTTCCGCAAGCTGTTGGTCATTTTGCACAATAGGCCATCACCTGCATCGTACGGACATGGCTGTCCAAAAGTGCTGAGAGCAATGGCTTTTGCAATGAATGTAGCTGGCGTGTCATGAGGTCGAGCCTGTTGCCGCTGAAGACCCTCCGTATAGAGGGGTCGATGCATGGTAAATCTGTCGAAGCTCAAACGTCCACTTACTGGTGTGAGTAAAAGTTTTTTTAGGGAGGGGTAGCTCAGGTATCGTCCTCGTCACTTAAGCATGGTTCAAAATTACGATGTAAATCGCCAACAGCCCTCTCGTGTAGCTTTATAGTTCGCGCGACGTTAATATAACTTTAACTCTATTCAATAAAATAAGCGGAATGAAAACTAAATAAAAGGACGAAGTGCACAAATGCAAAGTACGATCAGATGATCGTGGGATAGACCCGAACAACCCCGATATCCTTATCCTCTATACAAAGTGTTATAATGGCCATGGTAGTCGGGTGGTCAAAGTTTCGAACTCATGGTCAGCGAGTAATGAGTTCGAACCTTGATGCTTTTGAAGACACGTCGTATTGAGTGTCTGATGCACGTTAAATATGTCTTGGCTCAAAGTCCTCACGTTGGCGTGGTGTAGAAGTTTAGAGGGCGAGGTTCCAGTTCAGGTGTCATCCTCTTTACTTAACCCATTGCTCAAAATTATGATGTCATATAACGCCAGGAGCCCCCACGTAATAAATGTCGAAGATAGGATGCTTCAGTTATAATAATAATAATAAAGCAGATCATTTCATAAAGTTAACTTTAATCATTTGCTTTTAAAATTTTTTATTGGGAGAAGTAAATAACACTACACATAATTTTATTTTTTTACGAATTAATGTTATTTAACACGATCGAACCAGGTTCTACAAATAAAATTTTGGTTTTTTTTTGTTTTTATAACTACGAGATTAGAGACGCGTGGAACGTAACGATATATTTTTTTTTTTTGTGAAAATTCTCCGATTTTTATGATTTCAATGTGGAATTTTATCTACTTTGTCTGCATTTTAAGCTTAGTGTTCAAAGTGAAAAGCAACTTTTTGATGTTTATAAAAATTAATAAACATTAAAATAAAATTTGTGCATACTAAATTGTTATAGGAAGCATCCTACAACACTTGTTTTGTTGTGATAAATGAAATGTTTCAGATATGTCAGAATAAGTCTAAAAAAAAATATTTTAGCAAATGGTTTCCCCTCAACCTGAAGAACAATGAAAAGGAGCCAGACTTTTTTAACTTCTCAACTAAATTTTTATTCTTTCTTATATCCACTTAAGTATCGATGCCACAGAAGGCTATTCTTAATTTAGTTCAAGACAGCTTTTCTGAAATTGTGGGGCGCGCCACCCTTGGGGGGGGGGGGGACAACTCTCCCAGGGGGGCGCGAGCGTATTGAAAAGTAAAATTAATTTACCGAAATTAAACAAACAAAATACATTCTGACATAATAAAAAGTAAATTACACATTTACACTGATATATTATACTTATGAATGCATCAGTGCTACATAATGTATTTTGTAATTAATTTAAGGTATCCGACTACGTTCGGAACCATGATTTTGCAAAAGCGTGTAAATGGATAATATTTATGATATTTAGTGGCACTTAAATTAGAAAATGTATATAAAATTGGGTTAAGAATAGTATTACAATAAAAAATTATTTAAGTACAATATTTTGACAAAAAATTAACATAAAATGACACATTTTCAAAATATTCTCCTTTTGTGAAAAATGCTTCTATTATAATAATATTTTGCCTGTATTCAGCTCAGACCTCTGTACAGAGGCTCAACTAGAACTTTTGAAATGCATAACTTAGAAGTGGGTTTATCCATGTTTTACGAAAACAGAAGGGAGAAATTTTAAGAAAATACACCGATAATTATTTCAAATGGTTGTAACTCTGAAAATAATGTGAATTTTTCAAAAATCACATAGTTGAGCATTTGTACAGAGGTTTGATCTATATACAGGCAAAATATTAATACAATAGAAGAACTTTTTACAGAAGCAAAACATTTGTAAAAAAGGTTATTGTAAGTTAATTTTTTGCCAAAATATTGTATTTAAATATTTTTTTTTGTCATATATAATGTCCTTAAAACCATTTTATACATGTATTATAATCTAAGTGACACTAAATATCATGAAAATTATACATTTATGCGCTTTTTTATAAAATCATGGTTCCGAACACGTAGTCGGATACCTTAACAATACGAAGTTAAGAACAAGTTTAATAATTTCCAGTGTCCCCATGAGATTGATTGATTGGATATTAACGCCACACTGTTCAGCTACACGAGGGCTTTTGGCGACGGACCACATAATTTTGAACCAGTGTCCCCATGAGATCATTATATATAAAATTACATACATAAATTAACACTTAACTGAATAGTACGGTTTATAATTAATCCCTTAACTGCCGATTAAAAGTTACGCGATTCATTTCCCAATGCCAACCATTTACCACGTAGATGCGCGTATGTGATGTATTGGGGAGGGAGGAATAAAGAAGCAAAAATATTCTGAAATAAATAAATTCTCCGTGAACATTGTCAAGGTCCTTTTATTGCATTCAAAGGCATTCGGAATAGTTTTATGGATAGCAGTGCAGAGAAAAGATCGTACGGAAAGACGAATATATTCGTCCAGCAAAATTAATGCTTTGACTGAGCGAGGAGTTTATATACGCCGGTGGCACTTAAGAGGTTAAGGTCGTATCGTAGTTTTAGCGTCAAAGTATAGTATTACTGAATTAAATACATTATTATTGTATGAGGGGGAGGGTGCGATGAAAATCATGATTGAATATTGTGTCTCGAATATTGGAACTTTGAGAAGCACTAGTTCAAGATATTACAGAAATAATTTCACCAATGGAGGGCGAGTGAGGGAGTGAGAATATTAATGTCGCACTATTCAGCTACACGAGGGCTTTTGGCGATGGACCTAGTAATTATGAACCATGATCAAGTGACAAGGACGACACTTGAGCTGCCACCCCCTTCTCCTAACTACTACACCACACCAACGGGAGGACGTTTGAGGCTCGACATATTTAAAGTGCATCGCTCCCCTACACTGCGGGTCTTTAGTGGTACTGGGCTCGAACTCATGACATGCCAGCCATGATCCGATACTTTGACCTCTGGGCTACCACAGGCCTCAAAGAAGCGCGAAGACGATAACCAAGGCATTTCTAGTGATAGCAATAATATTGTAGTCTTATTCAAATGTTTGCGTTTACTGTCAGAAAGTGTTAGCGAATATAAAATCTTTTAATGAGTAACTCATATTATTTCGTTTAATGTTTGTGTTCGTGAATTAGTGATACATTTTTTCGCTATTTAAATGATAATTTGCTTTGTATGATATATGTAGTTTTTATGAATTAAAATGCTTAAGATCCTAGCATAAACACTCATGTTGCTCATTGTATTATTTTTGCTGATTTTCTGGGACTGGAACCAATTTTTATTTTTCCATAGATGTAATATGTTTTTTACACGTATTCTTCGAGATTGGATCGTGGCAACGGTAGTCTAGTGGTTTTGATCACGAATTCTTGGCCGGCGTGTCATGAGTTCGAGCTTAGAGCCATTGAAGATCCCCATGTCGTCCTCGTCACTTCACCGAGGTTCAAATTGATGAAGTCCGTCGCCAATAACCTCGTGTTTCTTAGTGCGATGTCAATATAACTCTCATTCACTCAGGAACTTATATATCTATCATGTAAAAACAGAATTAGGCGTACATATTAAATACAAATAACAAATTTTTTTTTGGAACTGAAATTATCACGAATAGCCCAGTGACGGATTTAGGTTCAATGGTGCTCTTGGTCCAAGTTAATTTGACGCCTTAATATCTAATAATAATAATAATAGTAATAGATTCAAATTTATTTTAGGCATGAATTATATATATATATATTGGAATAACAACTAAACATACAATTTAAAATAAAATGTTTTCGATTAAGAAATAATTCATATCTACCTAATTAATCATACAATATATCTGTTTTTTGATTTCCGCCGTGCGAAAGTATTAATGACTGATTGATTGATTGATTATTAACGTCGCACTGTTCAGCTACACGAGGGCTTTTGGCGACGGACCACGTAATTTTGAACCATGGTCAAGTGACGTGGACGACACCTGAGCTGGCACCCCTCTCTCCTAACTACCACACCACACCAACGGGAGGAAGTTTAAGCTCTGGACAGATTTAGCGTGCATCGCTGCCCTACACGGCGGGTCTTTAGTGGTACTGGGCTCGAACTCGTGACAAGGCAAGCCACGGTCCTATGCCTATACCACTCGGCTACCGCTGCCACATTAATGACATCCTCATACTTAATTTCTTGAACTAATTGAGCTTCAATGTTTAATAATGCAAGTGCAATGAGTCTATCTTGCTTCATACTTGCACATAAATATTTTTCACTCTTTTCGGGGTGGAAAACGTTTTTGAGAGTAACCGGATGGAGGTATAATTTAATAGGGCGAATTAATAATTTGTGTTATAATGATGAGCAAACAAACGCTACATTTAGATTTTTTAAGAAAAATTCATGAAAAATATAAAGTCAGTAGATAAATGCTATACTTAGCGAAAATTTTCTTAGTACCTATTTGTTAGATGTTTAAATTTTAATACTTACTCGATTAATTATTTTTAAAAATAATTCTACCCTTTCATTATTGGCATCTTGAGGTTGAAAAAGCAAGAAATGAAGCATTAGAATTCGGTCTTACAATTGATGAAAAACAAAATCGATTTCAAGTTTTTGCCGTCTCGAGAATTTCGGCACACCTAAAAATTTGCCGCCTTAGGCACGAGCCTCGCGGGCTTAAGCCTGAATCCCTCACTGGAATAGCCCTACGACCGAACAGCTTCAGATTCTAACGTTTAGTAATGGACAAAATATTTGAAAAATTGCTGAAAATAAGCAAGCAAGAGCATATTAAACGAAATCTAATGAATCTAAGTGCATTATGGCACCATTAGGCACAATGGATTGAAAGTACGAACTCTTTGCATACAATGTAAAACTTAATGAAAAGTAAGGAAACAAATTATTTTTCTTTCTCTTTGGTTACTCTTTCTACAAAAATTTTGGCATGTTTGTTAATATATGTGCATTGAATGAAGAATTCATATTTAATTAGTGCGACTTTTACTAATGGATATAAAAAATTTAAAATAGACGAGGAGATTCTGTGGAAATATTGCACCAATTATAGTATTCCAATAAATGTAAACATTTGCTAATCATAATATTAGATTTTTTTAAAATAAAAATGTAAATGAAAAATTGTACAATTATTTAATTTTTAATTTACTTAGCATAAAAGGGTAATTTAATTTTAATCGAACAGTTTTATATATTTTATCAGGCTAAAATAATAATTATTTTATGCATGATACATTGAAGACAATTTTCCAAAGCCTTATTTTTCGTTTTATTTCTATCTTTTGTTGTTCAAGCTTTAATAGAATAATGTGAAAAAATTCTGAAAAAACCTTTTATATATTGTAAGTAACTTTCAGCATTTAAAGATCTAGCATTTTCCTATTTGAGTTTTTCATTATTTTGTAATTGATTCGAGAAAGCTTATTCAACTGAAATGTTTAAAAATTTCACTTTCAAAATTACAAAAACAAAATATGATAAAGAACATCGAATTCGTTAAAATATTTATTTTAAGCGTTTAAACTAAATTGAAGTTAATTGTAACAGAGATAAGAAATTCGAAATGAATAGTAATTTGAAAATAAATGAGACTTTTCTTGACGTGAAGGCATTATTTGACGAAATGGCAAACGAAAAACTATAAACCTATCATTGTTATCAAAATAAAAATTCCTTTCTATTACTTAAAGCAAAGTTGATGACATTAGAATGGTAGGCTTGTTCTAAAAATATTTAAAAGACGTTCTATAAATTCTTTTTCTCAAAAACAAGAAAAACGATACGTGATGCCATTAACATACTCAGAATTTTTACCGCGAAAAGGTCCCTTTTATGGTTGTTAAACGAACTTTTATACTCTGAGTGTTGAAATAAAACGTGGATTAGATTTAAAGATTTACATCGTAGAATTTTTATTTCTATGTCATATAAATCATTCAAAAGGAGGGGTAATGTTAAGCTTGATGCTTATATATTATATAAAAAATTGATATAACCGTGAAATTTAATAAGAGTAGTGCAGTTTTTACCAAACAATTTTTATAAACATGGAAATGGATGGAAAACTAAAAAGAACAAAAAAATATTTATTCGATTAAGATCAACACAACTTAAATTGGATTTTTATAAGTCATAAAATACATTCCTAATTATTTCAAAATAATGGTTATTATATTATTTTATTTGTAAAGTTTAATAAAAATAAATTATTTATTTCATCCAGATCATATTTTTCTTTGATAGTATAAATTTTTAGAAAAATAAATATTGGATACCTTTTAAAAAGAGTTTAGAATTGAGATTCTGTTGTGATTTGTAGATTCAAAACTATCCAATCAAGAAGCAAGAGAGTTAGATAAAGAACAAAGAAAGAGAGAGAGAATTCAATTTATAAAATCAAATCAATTCCACTGTTTTCATAATTCTTAAACAATAATGTAATTATATCGAAACAGGAAATAAAAGTTTTAGATATCTTCTCTTCCTCAAAAATCAATTATGAAATACATTAAAAAAGCTGAGAAACTTACTTATAACAAACAACAAGCATTGAGAAACTTATTAATATCTTGAAAGAGAATGATTGAATTTCCAAATTATTTTTCGTTGAACTTCTTCTCTTACGTAAGACAAATTTTTGCGCGACTCTTGTAAAAATTATAAGCAGAATATGAAACGGAAAAGAATCTGATTAAAACACTCATTGACTTTCGAATCACGAAAATAGAGCAGAAAAACAGCTTTCCCTCACAAATCAAGCTGGGTTTCTCTGAATTATTCTTATTTTTTCAGATATGCAGAGAGAGAGAGATGTTTCATACATTTTCTTATACATAGGAGGTCTAATAAATTTGGACGTGATTCAAATACTAGAGTTATTTTTCATTTTAATGTTTCAAGTATTTCATTTTTCTTTTTTTGACTAAGTGAATAACCCTACCTTGACAAATATTTCAGAAATATCAGATAAGATGTTAAATTCTATTTTTGTTAATTTTTTTTTGTTTTTTGCTGAGCAATGTTAAATTATGTTTTCTTAGATTAACTTTTTGTGTGTAAAAAAAGCATAAAATAATTTACTTTTGAAGAAATATTTCATAAACATTGAACTTGTTTTCAGCACTTTCAGTCTTTTTAACTAAAAAGTTATTTATGTTAATGTTGCTAGATATAGAATAAAACAATTCATTGCGGTATTTATAAAATGAAACAGCCCATTCAGAATTTGCAAAAATAAAAAATACAGTCGAACCCTATTTAACGAACCTCTATCTAACGAATTTCGCAATCAAACGAATTTTTCTCTTTTACCGATTAAAATGAAGGTAGAAACCCATATTAAACGAATAAAAAAACCCCGATTTAAAGAATTATTTCAACAACAAATAGTGATTCTGATGTGGAAGTCGATAATGAAATTCTTATAAAAAATTTTACGTTTTCTATAATGTTTTACATTGTTTGGAAACTGAAAATGAACCTTAAGCAGCAGGATGTAAATGACACAATATTTTCTTCTATGCACTAAGTCAAAAAAAGTCAGAAATCAAAAAGAATTTCAAACATTTGTTAGTCAGTATTTTAAAATTCCCAATCAAATGGTGCATAAAAATTAACTAATGGTATTTTTAACTGTTGAATAAAAAGTGAGTAATTTCTAGCTATGGATATTTTTTGTGTATTTGCTTATTATAGAACTACCAAATGGTAAGTGCAAAAAATTGGTATTTTGTTTCAACACCGATACAACGAATAACCACGATTTAGCAAACAAAATGTTCGGTCCCGAAGAATTTGTAAAATCGGGGTCCCACTGTATTTTCAAGTTATATTTTCAAAATATAGATTTTATTTTTAAAAGAACTTTACGAAAAAAATTAAAAATGAGTGTTTTCTTAGACACAGATTTATTCCATAACACGTGAACGAATTTATATTGTATTGATAATGCATTATTTGTATACATTCAAAGCATCCGAGAGTCACAGGAATAATATCCAGATAATATCGATATCTATTTTTTAAATAAAAAAACTTTGATTTCCGCGCGTGAAACATCTACTATTAAGTCAACAAGTAATATAAAAAAAAAATTAAATCAATTCCTACTTAGATCAACAAAGAAAAATTTTGTTAGCTACTTTTTATTAAATAGTTACAATTAATATAAATATGTATATACATAGGACAGAATCTCAACATTAAGTGGTAATTAATGTTTAATTTTTATTATCATTAAAGTATTGTATTGTCATCCAAAACAATCGTGTACATAAAATTTCAGTTCAACTGAGTGTTTTGAAACGTGAGAAGAGAGAAAACCTTTTCAAGTTTTGACACAAGTCGCCAAAAGGGTCGCTAAGTCACCAAAAAGGATGCCAACGTGACTGTATTTGTAATTCTTTAAATAATTGGTTTTAATCAATTAAAATTTTTGTTAATTATAATTAAGTTATTGTATTGTCATCCAAAATAATCATATATATAAAAATTTAAGCTCAATTGAGCGCTTTAAAATGTATTTTATTAACGATTGAAAATTCCACCACACAAGGTAAATAAATAAATATACATAGAGAGTGTGACATAATAGTAGGGATTGAAAAAGATATTTAATTTATGATATGGTATTGCAATAAGAATTATAATTCTATTTATAGCATTTTAAAAAAGGTAGTAGATCAAAAAGTTTTTTATATTTATTTTATCATAATTAATTTTTAAAACTTATTAGAAATATATACTTTGTTTAGGAGGATAGTGAGTTGCTATTAAGTTAATACAAAATTATTTTAAATTGTTTTTTTCCGTTTAAATTTACCTAATAATAATGCTACTGAAACTCTATAGTTGTATAGATTCTCATTATATATATTTTTGATTCCAACCATAGTTTTTTTTTTTTTTTTTTAAATTAAAAAATTTAAGGAGAAAACAGATATTTCAAGAGAAGATAAAAGAATGACAGAGAAACAAATATCCATTTTTATATA
Source organism: Trichonephila inaurata madagascariensis (assembly GCA_019973955.1). Classification (NCBI taxonomy): domain Eukaryota; kingdom Metazoa; phylum Arthropoda; class Arachnida; order Araneae; family Nephilidae; genus Trichonephila; species Trichonephila inaurata. The sequence goes on along the minus strand of BMAV01008169.1, from coordinate 98,808 downwards.
TCATACCTCTTAATTTATTTCTAATTCATTCTTTCTGATATGCAACATTCATTTGAAAATGAATTACCTCCCATGGTTAATAACGCTTTATCGCAAATGACTCACTATCATTTTTAATGCGCGACTGCGAACATAAATCTTCTTTTGTCGGGTATGAAGTCTGTCGAAAAGATATATCTTACATTGACATCTCTGATTGCCCCAAACCAGTTTCTTCATTTCTCAAAGAATATCTATTTTATTAAAAGCTGAAGGATACTCGCGAATTGAATCTTTGAGTTTATTAATGACTCTCGTCTCGTGTTTCTTTTTAAGCGTCTCAGAATTGAACGAACTTAATTTAGTTAATCACGATCTTTTCAATTAATTTCCAAACCAATTTGGCAATACTTTCTTTCATTAATGGAAGAAAGAGAATCTGTTTCATCATAAATCTTCAAATAATGTTGAACTTATTGAATTACTTTTTCTTTAATTATTCCCGGAAAAATAATTACATACTTATTCCATTTTAATGGTGCGTTTTTTTTAATGCGCCAAAAATTATTAGGTAATTTCAATTACATGATGACGAAACAGCCCTAGGTTTTAATATATTTAAGATGTTCAACTCCCTGACGTTCAAATTCGGTTCAAAATATTTTTTTATAGACACCAACGGTTTCCAACTCTTTTTTTTGTTTGTGGATCCTCTGGTATCATATGGGTGTACGTAATATGACTAAATGAAATGTATGTAGAATATTAACACATCTAATAATTAAATAATTTCAATTTTTCTGACCAACTGTTTAGATTAGTAGATGCTCGCATAATTACTAGTATTATCTATCAAAAAAATTTCTTCTTATTAACTAAAAAAGATTCCGAAAACTACAAGCATCTTTTAACTATGAATTTCTGGAATTATCTATGTCATTATTTTATTTTCCTTTTATTATTAATGCATTTTATTAACAATATTTTATCACGAACCCGTTAGTTCATATAATAAACTATCAAAATATAGTTTTCTTATATGAACTCTCACAAAATTTATATGAATCCCAATTGAAAATTGGCTGTTTATTAATGCCCTTGTCTAAAGCAATTCAAGAGCTATTGGCAACAGACCTAGTAAGTCTGAACCAAGTTAAAGTGATAAGGATCCCACTTATAAGCTGAAAATTCACTCTCCCAGCTTCCATAACCTGCCAATGTGAAGACTTTGACAAATTTAATGCGCATCAGCCTTTCTACACAGTGGGGCATCAGTAGCATCAGGAATCGAACAACTTCGGCCATGAGTTCTAGCCATGACCATCTGGCTTATCTGACCATTTTTTCTTTTTTGATTTACCTTGGAAAGATGACTGTAGCCGCGGTAGACAAATGGTCATGGTCACGGACTCGTTGTCAGCATGTTAGAGCCCTAGTGTTACCAAAGACCTGATGTGTAGAGGGGCTATTGCACTTTAAATCTATCGAGGCTGAAACCTCTACCGTTGGCGTGATGTGGAGGCTTGGAGAGGAATTTGCCAGCTCAGGTATCGTTCTCATTACTTGACTCGTCACTCGTACAAAATAACGAGGTTCGTCACCAACAAAGATTGAACGATTAGGAGATCGCTTCCCGGGGGACCGTTTTGTAGCTCTAAACCCTTTTCGGTTGAGCTCAGTTCCCTTGGGCATTCTGCCTTAGCCCTGGTGGGGCTTTATAATACGACGTTCATAAACCCTCGGAACTAGTTTGATATCATGGGGCACGCGCCAAGTTGTTGTTTATGTTCGCCAAGATGGGGGATAATATTACAATATGGTTACCTTGATATTTTTGAAGTTTTTGGAATATTGCATGTTTTCAGTACTTTTTAATTGTGATTGATAATATAATATAAAAATACAATTATTATTATATGTAATCATAATATTCGTTATTTATATAATTGTTTTTTTATTATATTTATTTATAAAAATTATTACACGTTATTAATAATTATTATGTTCTTTATTTATAATTATTATTTTGTTATTCATTTATAATTATTAACATGTTATTTATTTATAATTTTACGTCATATGAGTATTCTTATGTATAATTTATATAATATTGCAATACGATGATTATTCTTTTTTTATAATTACTGTTAAATTATATTATATGATTATTATTATATATTATTATTATTAAATCATACTATATGAGTATTATATATGATTACTATTAAATCATACTATATGAATATTATATATAATTACTATTGAACAATAAGGTTATTATGTACTGCATAATATTATTAGTACATGTTACTTTTTATTATATTATATTGTAATTCATTATTTATTGATTGATCTTGGTTATTCTCAATCTCTTTTTATATTCTTCTTTTGAAATATATATCATTGTATTTATAAGCAATTCTTTAAAATTATCGTCCTGACGGTTTGATACCGCTAGTCCGCCATCTTGGATTCCATTCCAACGACAACAAGCGTTGCTTGGCGTAATTCGTTTTTAGCGCCAAGCAGCTCTTGACGCCTTGTCCCGTCACAACAAACTAGCTCCAAACCCTCAAAGAGAAAGATGGTCAAATTAAAATAAAAATTATTATGGCATATATATTTCTTTCTTATATATCTCGCGAGACAGCTAAGAAAATGCCCATTTCAAAACGTTCATTCAGTCGCCAGAGGAACTTGCCACCAAAATTAAGAGTCACAGTTGGCGACATTCGTGAAATGCCAGGAATCTTCCAATGAGTACAAAATTCTTACTGTCATAGATTTCATATGTGCTTTGCAGCTAGTGGTGCTTTATTTGAGTAATTATGTTAAACTTTCGGTTATCAAAATCATCCTTCCTTTAAATATGTCTTTATATTTTGTATTCTGTTTTCTGTTTTGACTTCTAATGTGCCTTCTAGCGGTTAGATGGTTGTCCATCGACCACTCTTTGTATTGGGATTTGTGTTTTTTTTTGGCAACCTCTATCCTCATTTAAAGTTAGGACCTTTTTTTTTTAAATATACCCTGTGTATGTACTATCAAGATTCAAAAGTTCCCGGACTGAACCTGCAACGCAGAAAGTTTTGTACAGTAGAGCGACTGCAATAACAATTTTCTGTTAGTGCATTCTTCATTTTTTTTTTTAAAAAAAGTTTATTCCAAATCACATGGCCGAAGGGTCGGCATGGTGTCGTATTTTTTAGGCGGATGTATTTAGTCGTCGGAGATTGAAAGAAATTACTTTAGTTGAGCGGATAATGGATATTAATTTTTGTGTTTGTTTGGGAAAAAGTGCTACGAAGACTTACGAAATTTTGAAGCAGGTGTAAGGCAGCGATACATTATCTCGAACGCAAGCTTTTGATTGACATCGACGTTTCAGTAAAGGCAGGGAAAGTGTCGAAGACGGCAGACACTCTGGATGCCTGCATTCTTCCCACACCCCTGAAAACATCGAAAAGGTTTTTGCGTGGTGGTACTTAAGAACAGGCTTCAAACACTGGCAGAATCAGTTGGGATATCCTCGGCCACATGTCAATGGATACTGACGAAGGATATTAACATGCATAGGGTGTATCAACACATCGTTCTCCGCATGTTGAACGAAGACAGATGAAGTTAAAAGTGCTTTGAAAGGGTTGAATTAAATGATATGGCTAAAAATGGATTCTAGAAATATTTCGATGACCTTTACAAGCGATGACAAAAGTGTGTTGTAGCTCAAGAGTCTTATTTCGAAGGAGGATGTGTTTCAGCAGTTTAATTGGTAATATTTTTAAAGTTATAGAGACCAGTGGTACTCAAACTTTTTTTCTGCCGGGCCGCATGCATATGATGTCTATTTGTCGCGGGCCGCAACATGAGAATTAATGGAGGGAGGGGAGAGAGAGAAATGTCTAATGACCAAGATAACACAGAAATTTTAAAATGTGGAAATTGATCAAAATATTAAAACTCCTATTTTGCTTTTTTTAATTAATATTTTTTTACTTTTGTCACTAAATTTTTCTAAATTGGAAGCATTTAAGAATCTTTTACAATTTTTGCATCAGTAAACGGTTTCATATGATTACCAATAATATAACAAATTCCATAGGATGCCTTTGTTACATCTGTAACATTACCACTAACAAAATACTTTTCTGCTGTTGTAAGGATTATTTAAGAAAGCTTATTTATCACCTCTTGAAAGAGATCTTCGAGAAAAAATGTCATTGAATGTATGATTCCTGTTTATTGCTACTTTTTAAATACAACACTTTCGTGACAAATTAAACAATTACTGAACCATGCTTGTTTTCACTACGAAACAGTCAACTTCCCAATCGTATTGAAATAATCTATTTTCTTCGAGTATTTTATCGCTTTCAAGACATGAAAGCTAGTTAAAAATTAGTTCCACTCATAAAATGGTTACTCCTCCACTGTTGTCTATCATCACTAATCAGAAAAAAAAATTGTTAATTCGCACCCATACGACATCGACAGCAAAAAGCACAATTGATATATTTGATTTTTTAACAAAGAATTTCCCTCCATAAATAAATGACTTTCTCAGAGTAATGGGCCATTACTGCGTCACTTAAAAAGGCCCACGGGCCGCAGGTTGAGTATCGCTGTTATAGACTCAGTACGGGGACTTTTGAATCCTACTACGCATATCTAATTAATGATTTCATCATGTATTAAGCATGTTTTTCACCTTTATTAATTCTAATACAAATAAATCCTTAATTCTAGATATGTAGCTTTCCGTACAAAAAACTTTCATTGTTTTAAAAGAATGCGACTTATTTAAACTTTGGAAATAAATAAATAATACCATCTTCGTTCGTGAGGTCCATTTAAATGAGAAAGAAGAAAACCGTTGATCAATCTTATGCCACGTGATAAGTACTGTTTGTTTCAGTTGTGGAGGTTAGAGGCAGCGCACACTGAGTAATAGGGCGTCGTCGCAAGAAGGCGTCGTCACGTATGAAAGTAGGCAACGTGGGCCAAACGGTGACACTCTGCAACTCGTTTTCGATTTCGTTGCTTTCTTTCTTTTGTTTTGTTCACTGAGAAACACAAAACAGAACCGAAAGCTGCACTTTCTGTTTCCAGGAAAAAGTTTTCTGAGCTGCCAAAGATTCACAAGCACGTGTCACTGGAGCGTTTGAAATGAAGAAAAAACAAGTAATATAAAAAAAAAAAAAATTTAAGTCAATTCCTACTTAGATCAGCAAAGAAATTTTTTATTTTAGCTACTTTTTAGTTACAATTAATATAAATATGTATTTACATATGACAGAATCACAACATTAAGTAGTCATTAATTTTTATTAATTATCATTAAAGTATCGTATTGTCATCCAAAACAATCGTGTCTACAAAATTTCAGTTCAACTGAATGTTTTAAAACGCGAGAAAAAACCTTTTCAAGTTTTGACATAAGTCGCCAAAAATGATGCCAACGTGGCTGTATTTGTAATTCTTTGGATAATTAGTTTTACTCAATTAATTTTTATTAATTATAATTAAATTATTGTATTGTCATCCAAAATAATCATGTATATACAATTTCAGCTCAATGGAGCGCTTTAAAATTGTTTTTATTAACGATTGAAAATTCCTCCTAGATAAATAAATATATAGAGAGTGTAAGGCAATAGTAAGAATTGAAAAACAAATACAGCTAAGGACAGAAAGTTTTATTTTATTAAGTGCATTACAGAATTTTTTTATTAAAGAGAGGTACCTCCTGTCCACCTAACGGCGGACCAATCGCTGTTGTATAAATTATACTACTGTTCATACTCATTGCTGAATTTGTAAAACTGCAATTTACATGTATTATGTAGTTCTATTTAATGTTTAACCATACTATTGAACAGGACACTTTCTGCCTTTTTATAATTAATCTTGTGTGTGAGATAAATATATAAATTTATTACATCATCACGAAAACCTTTTTATATACATAGAGAAAATGAAAGCTTTTTACCGAATTACAAGGAATCTAAGAAAAACTGTTTTGATGCTACAGATTGTAAGTCACATAAAATTTTAAAAAACTTTCTCACAATCAAGATATTTTCCCCCACAATTTAGGATGCAACTTTTTTATTGACTATACACTTTGTTTCTGACAAATCTTCTGTCAGAATATTAATCACTATTTCTAAATATTATCTGTAGTGTTTCCTCCCTTCACCAGGAGGCGCACTGTACTCCCCTCCGGGAAGAATGTGGTTTTTTTAGTATAGAGCTGTGAGCTTCTAGACACCGGCGCGTTAGGTCGGTGGCCATTTTGAGTATTACCCGCGTGGGTCACATAATTTTAAAAATTATTTTTTTTAAGTTCGTAATAAATTGTGTTGTCCTCAAGAATATGTTTGTTGATGAAAGTACAACAACATCACACACGTGGCCACAACTTATCACATTATCCAAGCTTTAATACATGCTATAGTTACTTCCTGTGCAATTTTTAGATCATATTAGACTCCTATATACAATTAAAAATAGATTAATATTATCTATTAGTATATATAATTTTAATTATTTATATCGTACACAATTATATTTATACGAGTATAAAACATCATATTATTTAAACTAAAACTACACTCAATGGCGCAAAAGCCCATGAGGACCAAGACCTACTATGCCCATCTCAGTATACGTGATCATTGGGCGCTGAGGTGCATGAGAAGATGTCCCGATCAGGTGGTCAGTCTGACGTAAAAGCCACCTTGTTTAGCCAGGGATTTGAACCTCAAACCTGTGGTGTGGAAGCGCGATACGATACCACTCGGTCACTGGTCCTATCATGTTAACTATTGTAACTAATTTATTAATAGGTAGTGTATGAAATGAAGCCCAGTAGCTGAATGGTAGTGTATAGCACCTTCACACCACAGGTCTGGAGTTCAAATCCCTAGATGGGCAAGGTTGACTCAGCCTTTCATCCCTTTCAGTGGGTTGATAAATGAGAACCAAACTTGCTTGGGAACTGAACACATGGTATTTCACGTCAGACTGACCACTTGAGCGAAACATCTGCACATGCACCCCAACGCCTAAGGTCACGTAAACTGAGATAAGCACAGTGGTCCTTGGTCCTCATGGGCTGTGAAGTCACTGAGTTCAGTTCAGCGTATTCTGACGTTTGAGATAAATAACGGTAGCGTGATATTGATTAATTTTTAACATTTAGTTTATTTACGTCAAAGCGATTATTTACAGATTATTCATTGAAGTTATTAAACTTATTAAAAGATTATTAGAGTTCAAATGATGTGGTTTGTGAGAGAGGAGTTCCCTTTCGGCGTCCGCTCATTTCGAAGGTTCAAAGCATCTCTGGTTGTCCCTCTCTCTCTTCGGGGATCAGCGGCCGGCGCCTCTTTTTAACATCTCGTTACATCCTGCTAGTGGCGGGAAGGGGTCCCTCGTGGGTCAAGGGGATACGGGAGAGGTTCAAGGAGGACAACGCAATAATTTTAAAGTGCGGGTGCAAATGCAAGTGTGGTGATCCACAAAAACGCCAATTCACAGCTGCGTTGCGGGAAACGTCACAGTATGAAATGGGATAGCTTTTAAAATATAAATTTGTGCTTGCTTCCTTGATCTTTGTGTACCTAATAAACAAGGGATGGATAGTAGTCCCCAATCCAATGGTCAAAAGTTCTGGTATGCACAATAAAATCCATTTGAAGTTTGTAAGATAAGCAGAAAGCCAACAATAGTCGAAAAATTAAGTGAACATTTTATAATAAATTACATTTATTGGTTATAATTAATCATATTAATCATATTAATTAAGTTTCACGATGAAACAATTTAAAAATCTGCAAAATCCTCGGAAAAGTGCACACAAAATGGGATGTTTTGAAATTTATACTTTAATAATATTCGAAAAAATATCAAAAAAATATTGCGCTTCAAATTTTTGTGTTTTTTTTTAAATTAAAAAACACACATGTGTAAAATTTAGTATTCGTTATGAACCAAAATACTTCCAAAATTCATGAAAATATGTAAAGAAACATTTTTCAAATGTTAAATGATGGTTTAAAATAGATTTGTTATGCTATAAAAAGATTATTTTGTTCTTTTTTTATTTCTCCACACATATACAACTTTCAAATTTTTTTCGGAAGTGGGAAGAACTGTGTGTTAAATCGAATGTGAGATACAGGCTTCTTCCAAACTTAACCGTTCCATGATATCATTCGCAAGAAAAGAGTCTGATTTGAATTCTTATTACATTCTTATAGGCGTATCCAAGAAATACTTAGGGAGGGAGTAAGCTTAAGTGTTAAAAAGTTTAAATATTTAAATGTCTGAAATCTGTTAGTATGAATCATATTCGTTAAGGATCATACAGTTTTTTTCCTTCAAAAAAACTCTCCACATTATTTTCACCACCCTCAAAAATTCGTCATCTCTATTGTTTATGAAAACAATTCTTTATTTAAAGAGATTTAGAATGTTTGTGGATGTGTTAACATAGTTGAAAATGGTTAAAATAAACTTAGATTGCAAGAATATTTGGGATTTAACATAAACACGCTTTTCACGCATTATTCCTTTTCAAAAATTGACAAAATAAATAAAAACGGGAATATGTCGACTTTTTATGAATTTATTGTCATGTATTTTAAAGATGTTATTGAAAAATAAGACCTGTCTTTTGAATTGAAATTTGTAATTAAAATTTGTGAGTACTTGAAATATCCTTTTTTTAAATTAACTTCTAAGAAACTAAGCCGATGAAGCCCAGTGGCTGAGTGGTTAGTGCATCGTGCTTCCACATCACAGGTCCGGGGCTCAAACCCCGGGCTGGGCAAGGTTTACTCAGCCTTTCATCCCTTCAGTGGGTCGATAAATGAGTACCAAGCTTGCTTGGGAATTGAACACTGGGGGTTTCACGTCAGACTGATCATCTAACCGGAACATCTGCTCATGCACCTCAGGGCCCAAAGTCACGTATACTGAGTTCGACACAGTAGGCTTTGGCCCTCATGGGCTGTTGCGCCACTGAGTTAACTAAACCGATAATGAATATATTATTCCCTCATGCTCAAGAACAGTGGCTAACGTTATACTGTTTTAATATTTGTAAAGATGAATTAACTAATTCAAATAATTAAAATTTTATGACACGATTTAAGCGAGCGAGTGAGTGAGGGAGGGAATACTAACGCCACACTATTCAGCTACTCGAGGGCGTTTGGCGACGAACCTCATAATTTTCAACCATGGTCAAGTGACGAGGGTGACACCTGCGCTGGCAACTCTCTCTCCTAACTTCCACACCACACCAACGGGAGGATGTTTGAGCCTCGACGTATTATACGTGCATCGGCTTCCTCTGCACGGCGGGTCTTCAGCGGTACAAGGCTCGAACTCAAGACACGCCGAGTCCGATACCTTGACCACTATTCTACCGCGGCCACATTGTGGGCTAGTATTACGAGTTTTATTGGTAATAGTCACCGTGTTGCTTTAGAATGCGACGTTAATCAACATTCGCTTCGATACTTTGGATCTTTTCAAACACTAATATATAACTAATTCACAAAAAAATATTTCAGCAATATATATATATATATGTTACTTTTGAAAATTCTTAGGTTTTGATTTAATTTATTTTGAAGATATAAATAACGGGACTTGACTCATCGAAAAGTCAACAAATTTATAATTTTCTGCTCTTCTTGCATTTTATAATTTCTTATACTTGTGAGAGGCTCGAACCTCTCTCTTGGGCACCTAGATGTGTGGAGGGAAGGGAAGAAATACTCGACAGGATCCAATTAATCTATTTATTTACCACACAAAGAACAGACACAATTTCAAATAATAATAGTAAGAGAATGTCTCAATGTTAACCACGAAAGTGGAACAACGACGATAAAACGCGAACGATTAAGAGACTATCAAACTTGATCCTTACTTTAATAAAGGATCTAACCTATCATCCGATTTAATCTAATATCAAGTCAATTGTAGTGAACAATCGTCACTTTAAAGTTTCCTCCTAATAAGAATCAAATCAATATAATTCTAAATTTATAACTTCAGTAGCAATCTCACCTCTGACTCGAGTATATCTTTTCTCCTACTCTCTCTAAAAGTTAGAAAACCTCACCCCTATTTATAGTAAGTTAATTTAAATATCACGATTCTCTTCTTCCAAAAGGTTTGTTGTGAATAACGCGTATTGATAGCTTAAAGATTTCCTCAGAGGATTAATTGAAGAAACGCGCATAGATCTGTCACATACTTTCCTTTAATTCTTAAGTATAAGCGTCCTTCTTGCTATTGTAAACTTGCGATTTATTCAGTTCTTACCATTAATTCACTCTCTCCCTATATATCTAGTACAAATTTTCAATCGTCAGTAAAATACTTTCTATTCATCTACTCAAGTTCAAACATAATTTTTCAAACTTGTAGTGGATGACACTTGATGTTAATATAGTTTTTTCAAGTGTTAATTCATTCATTAAATTAAAAAAATGAATGAATAGTAACAAACAAAAATAATAGTCCAACAGCATATATAAAAAGGAAAATCGTTCGCTGTGTCCCTGTAGCCCAATGGATAGCGTGTAGCACTTCCAATTCAAAGGCCGTGGGTTCGAAATCTTACCTGGGATGGCCTAATTTCTGAGAATTGGATTTCTTTTTTACTATACTATTTAAAAAGAATAATTAAATTAATGAATAAATAGCAACAAACAAAAAATAGTTCAACATCATACATAGAAAGGAAAATGGAAAACTGCAAAGAAATTCGCTTTCTATTTTGTCAATTAATATTGTGATTCTGTCATATGTATATACATATTTATATTAATTGTAACTATTTAGTAGAAAGTAACTAAAATAAAAATTTTCTTAGTTGACCTAAGTAGGAATTGACTTTTTTTTATATTACTTGCTTTTATGGTTAATATTTCTCGTAACTCATTCCAAACAACTCCCCAATTTAACGAATGTTTTGTTCACTAAAGTATAGTTATTTAATTGTAATTAAATGAGATTTATATAAAGTTATGTGGATTTTAGAAAATTTTTAATGAAACGTCAAGATATGACACGAGAGTATTTAAGCCACTAGGTTTCAGTGAATGAAACAACTCATTAAACAAGTAATATAAAAAAATAAATTTAAGTCAATTCCTACTTAGATCAACAAAGAAAAATGTTATTTTTTAGCTACTTTTTATTAAATAGTTACAACTAATATAAATATGTATATACATAGGACAAAATCACAAAATTAAGTGGTCATTAATTTTTATTTTTGATCATTAAAGTATCGTATTGTCATCCAAAACAATCGTGTCTAAAATTTCAGTTCAATTGAATGCTTTAAAACGTGAGAAAATAACTTTTTCAAGTTTTAACACAAGTCGCCAAAAGGGTCGCTAAGTCTTTAAAAATGATTCCAACGTAGCTGTTTTTGTAATTCTTTAAATAATTAGTTTTAATTAATTAATTGTTATTAATTATTATTAAATGACTGTATTGTCCACCAAAATGATCATGTATATAAAATTTCAGCTCAATGGAGCGCTTTAAAATGTATTTTATGAACGATTGAAAATTCCCCACCAAGATAAATAAATAAATATACAGAGAGTGTGAGCTAATAGTGTAGGAATTGAAAAAATAGAGTGAAAGAGTAATGTTCTAAGAAAAATGCAGCGGAGCAGGATCCTACACCAGTCAATTTGTCCGTTGTTTACACATCCAAATCTATTGTCTGCATTTCTTCCCACAATGTATCCTGTGTTGCAATGCTTCGGGAATGCTTCCTCACAGAGAACAATCGAATCTAAACCAGTGAGCAAACGGAGCAAAGCGTGAAAGAGACTTTTCCTTTTTTAAAAAAATATGCATGCACACCAGGTGAAGGTAATCTTCAATGCAATTCGCTTCTAAATTGGATTGGAATCTTGATACCTCTGGTAATTGGGATAACCTTTCCTCCAAAAATTAGGTATTGAGTGTTAGGGAAAGTTCATCTTTTTTTGAAGAAAAAAATAAAATTGTTTTGACTTTTTAAAATAAAATTTAATCTAAAACATAATGTACTTTGTAAGTTACAACCAGTGATACTCAACCTGCAGCCCACCAAGCCTTTTTAATTGGCCCGGTCATGGTCCATTACTGTGAGAAATTTTCTTATTTAAGAACATTGTATTAAAAATTTGGTGGGAAATTCTTTGTTAAGAAATAAAATATATCACTTTTGCTTTTTGCTTTCGTACGGGTACAAACTGATCTTATTTTTCTATTTGGAACGTTTACGGTTAGTGATAACAGACAGCAGTGGAGTAGCGATCATTTTATGGGTGGGACTAATTTTTAACTATCTTTCATTTCTTGCAAGCGAAAAATATTGGAAAAAAATAATTCGTTTTAAGACGAATGGGGGGTTGACTATTTTGTAGTGAAAAACAAACATGGATCAGTAATTGTTTGATTTGTCACAAAAGTGCTGTATTTAAAAAAAACCCCGATAAGTAGGAATCACATTCAATGACACTTTCCCCAAAGATCTCTTTCAAGAGGTGATAAATAGGCTTTCTTGAATAATTTTTGCAACAGCAACAAAGTGTTTTGTCAGTGGTAATATCACAGCGATAACAAAGACATACCCTATGAAATATTGTTATATTATTGGTAATCATATGAAACCGTTTATATATACTGATGCAGAAATTGTGAAGGAGTTTTTCTTAAATGCTTCTAATTTAGTGTTAGTGACAAAAATAAAAAATAATATTTATAAAATGCAAAACAGGAGTTATAATATTTTGATCAATCTTCCATATTTTAAATTTCTAATGTTATATCTTGATCTTAAAGCATCCCCCCTTCCCCATTTGTCCTCATGTTGCGGCCTGCATGAAATAGCCGACATATGTATGCGGCTTAGGGGAAAAAAAGGTTGAATACCCCTGGTTACAACTGTCTGCCAATGTTCTGGCAGCTTATGTAACCCTCTGGAAAAGAAGTCCTCAGCTTTGGAGACAATGCATTCTTCCACTGCCATTTGGACACCCTCATAATTTATATATTTATTTTCATCAAGAAAGTTTTGCAGTGATCTGATCAGATAATAGTCAGATGATGCAATATGAGGAGTATATGCTGGGTGAGTTAAAGTTTCCCAACCGAACAATGCATTTTTTATACGGTGTTTCTTGCCACGTGTAGTTTAGCGTTGTCGTGATGAAGACCCCCTTCTGTTGACCAAAGACCCTCAGGGGGCTCACCTTCTTTAGGTGAGTACGGGTGTCACAATCCCGAGGTACCCTAGTGATCTTTTCCTTTTCCTAAGGGGTTTACTGTCCTTGGTAAACACGGGCTTCACAAACCCGGGGTACCCTGGTGATCCTTATCTATTTTCAACCCCTTTTCTTGTCATATGTTCTCCTTTTTCTTTCTTTTCCCGTCTAGACCAGAGATAAACATAAATGTTTGGCGCAGTATGGCCAAAATTGGCTCTAGC
>BMAV01008169.1:36432-59703 GCA_019973955.1 Trichonephila inaurata madagascariensis | reverse complement strand
GTCTAACACTTGTTCCGAACTGTTCCGCACTAAGCTTTCTCTAAGATTGCCCTTTTCTCTCACTAAACCTTCTATCCTTTTAAAGTATATCTTATTTGCATTTTTGCTTTGTTTTTCTTCTTGGTATTGGGTTGGAAAAGTTTTGCCATTAATCGTGGCCGTCAAAGAACGTAGGAGTTATGTTAGAAGAAGAACGCGAGAGATGTCACACTTTTAGGGTTGTAACTTAATCTCTTAGTCGCCAAATCTGGAAATAAATAATCCTGATGAACCTGATCCAGACAATGGAACAAAATTATTGAATTATTGTATTGTCATCGCGTGGTCCTTGACAAGTGGACAAAATTTCGAATTAATCTGACCTTTTAAAGTGGGTAAAAATCAGTTCTAAGATTCCGTTTCATGCAAGTGAAGCTTATGAAAGCGTGTTAAAAAAGGGCTGTTTTCAGGTTTCAGATTAAAAAAATGAAATGGACGAGAAAAAAATAAGTTGTTATTATAATATCTCAAAAATAGGGAGATGGAGGAAACCTATTAAAATTAATATTTATAGTAAGTCTTTCTCGCTCCTTGATATAGCGATATGCCAAAGCTATTGTTTACTGTAAAAAGAAGAATTCAGCTATCCGAAGTATAAGCTTATTCAAATGTTATGGTTATCTAAAACGAGAAATTCTTTTTCTAAAAAATTCTGCAAGTTGAATCAGTTCCTGTACGATACCCCGAACCGGAAGAAGTATCATGTTTCCTTACGGTACAATGGACGCGAAGAAGTTAAAAACAGTTGTAACAATCGGAAAATATCTTGCTTTTGTAACGTATGATTTAAGGAATATTCAAAAGTATTTTCTGTTTCAGATTATTTAAGAAATAGTATTGAATAGATTTTTCATGGAACCACACAGAGGATTATATGTATCCATTGATACGAAACAGTAAACTCAAGAGAAGAGAAAATACTACACATTTTCGCATGACTAATTTGCATACAACCATTAACAAAACTTGTTTGTATTTGAGAAATAAGGTTTAGAAAAACAATCTCCAACACAGTCAAAGAAAAACCCATCTCTCAATGCCGAATGTCCTTGGTTTCGGTGTCTTAATGCTTGTCGATGCTTATCTACCCAAAATTGTGCGCATGGAACAAGGTTGCGTTCAAAAAGAATTCATGTGTAAGATCAATTAATCATGCTTTAAGATTATTTTTTAAAAAGTTTTTGTTGTAAAATTCGTAAGTGCATATTTGGTTGATGAATCTCTCAGGTTCCGGGGAGAAGTACTTTAACTACATTTAAATTTCATTGAGATTGATTGTTGTGTCCTTTTTTATCAATATTTTTCTAAAGATTTTTTTTCTCCCGTAAAATTTTCTCGTAGCATTGTAATAACTTTTTTTTATTCCTTGTTTTGTTGAAAAACTACGCTCATCATTGCATCCAATACTTTCTAAAATTTGTGTAACCTTTTCTCAATTAAACTGATGCTTTCTGTCGAATTCCCAACCATCATTCAATCTTTTGATTGAACTGGGTAAGAACTAAAGACTCAAGTTCTCCAATATCTTGCTCTTGCTCCTACATTTCTATGAGTTCATCAGTTATCAGCTCCCGATTGTGAAAATCCAGCAGTTATTGAACGCTATCGCTATCCGATTCTACATTTATTTGCCTGCAAGATCAACAACTTCTTCAATAACATTACCACTTTTTTTTTCATCTCAAACAAAAAAAAAAAAAATCGGTGAAATTTGAAAATTGCGTAACTTTTGGTTCACGTAAGTCGGGGTAGCTTAAGTCGCGCGCGCGCGAGGTATTATACTGTGCCTGTAAAAGATAATAAACATGTCACTTCCTATACTTGTTTCTCAAATCTGAATATTTCTTGCATCTCTTAAGGTAAAATTGTTAGCTGCTTAAAAAAATTTCAGAGAACTCAGCAAATTTTTTTTATCAACGATTATTTGAAAAATGAACGAAACTCAAACGAAAATAACATCACGTGTTACCATTTTACCGAATGCATAATGAGTCCTTTAACGAGCCATTCAGTCTGATGTGAACCGCTTAAAGGAAAGTTAAAGCACTTCCAATGAAATTAAAACGGAATTTTTTAATGAACCAATCGAGTTCTCCCACACATTATGAAAATTCACCCTTGATATGGATTCCGAATATCCGTGTCAGTGCAAGTCAATCTGTTACCATCTTTGGAATCAGTTACTTTTGGAAATATTAACGAAGCGTGACAATTAAATTATTACTTTCCTGCCGAATATTCGATATCGTGGGATTCTTAATGAAAGGCGAATATTAGGTATCGTCTTTTTGAATATTATCTCACAAATCACCATTTATTTGCGGTTCTGCTAGCGGCTATGTCTGATCCTGAAACGGCCCCTGGCAATAACTTGGATAGTGGCCTATTTTGAGTTTATTACTACTGTTAATGCTGTGAAATCTTTTTCAAAATGGCTTAAAAACGTAATTTTAAATTTTTTAGATTTTTTTTGGTGCCGTTTTATTATTTTTTTACACCATAAATGTGTGTGTGTTTATATAATAAATTCAAATGGGTTAGAATTCTAAAAAAATCTACGTATTCGGGTAACCTTTAGAAGATCATAAGATTGCTAAGAGTAAATATTAATGTGTAGCTGTTTATTTTAGTTTGTTTAGATGTAAAATATATAAAAATCAAAAGAAAAATATATAGCAATGTGTAGAGATTTTAGATCAATGTGTGGTTTATTATGAATTTGTGTTTTCATTCATTCAAATATATTTTATTACTGCACAAAATATATTTACAGAAAAAAACCCCACGAGATAAAACAGAAATATTTTACTATATGGCACAATAAACTGAAATAAGGAATAAAAATAAGAACACAGCCCGCGTGAATGTTTTAGCAATAGCGTCAATTTATTTGGCAGATTTTTTCTAAACGTTTATGTAATTGCTTTCGGCGTACGTTCTATTTTGACATTCTGTATAAAAATGCAGATAAGGTTATAATTAAATACGACAATCACCAATTTTAAAATGGGGAGAAATGTTTGCCTTAGTCGTTAAAGAGCTAATGATTAAGTATTTCAGCTTTAAAATAGGTCCTAAATTAATAGACCATTGAATGTGCGTTATAGAAAAAAGCAAGTCATTTAGATATATTCTGATAAAAATAAAAAGTTCCTTAGATTTGAAATAGTTCAATACAAAATGTTTTTATATTAAGAAAATTTAAGGTATCCTGACTACCCTAAAATTGTGAATTTTGCCAAAAATTGACAATTTTTTTTATGAATATATTTTATAGTCCATCTTGTTAGCTTTATAAAAATACCAAGTTTTTTATTTTCCATCCACTAGAACAAAAACTACAAGTGTTTTAGTAAAAGCAGATGCCGTAACTTTACAAAAGATGTCAAACTTTAAAATGCGTTTTACTCGAAATGAGTTTTTTTTCGAAAAACTCAAACGGAGACAGTGGTTGCTCAAAAAGTTTTTTAAATATTTTGCTGAAATTTTTTTTGTGTTCTGTATAACTGTAGACGGGTTTTAACTTTCAGATTTATCAATCACTGTTTTATTACAAAATTTACAGCTCTTTCTGTGACTATAATCACTGTTTTTTTAAGCAATTTCATATAATAACTAAGATAAAGTGCTCTAGTTTTTGTAAAAATTAAAATATCTCTTAACCTGAAGGTCACATTTCAAATAGGAATAACAAAGTAATACATCAAAATTGAAAAATTGAGAATTGGTTTATTTACTACTTGTACAGAGCGGGCCCCGTTTATGTAACTTTTTGTCAATTTTTACCCATTTTCGTAGTAATAATTTATTTTTCTCTTCTTAATTTTAGCCTTTTTTTTTCATAAAATGTACTAAATAAATCTAGAAACCACAAAAAAAATCTCCATATCTCCATTTTTTTTTAAAGTTGTCACAAGTAGTCGGATACCTTAATGCATAATCCCCAACACTCGGTCCATGGATCAAATGATACCGGGCCGCCTAAGGAACATTAATTTTTTTTCTATTTTGTTTATTGTGGTTTGGGTTTGTGCAAATTTCCATAGAAATCGCTTTATTTTACATGTTAAATCACTGTATTTTATTCCGAAGGTATATTTAAATACAATTAAAATAAAATTATTAAATAAAAAAAAATATATAAAATATAAACGCTCAACGTTTCACCGACAGCGGGCCACGGGAGAATTATCTAAATTTGACCGGTCCGCGGCGAGAAAAAAAAAAGATTGGGGAGCACTGCCTTAATGCATTAAATTAATTATAAGTAAATAATAGATCCTTTATATAACAAAATATCATGAACAGAAAAGGTCATTAAAGCTAGTAAGAGAATTAAAAACTTTATTCTACAATTATAAGATACATTCAAATTTTTATACGTTTCAAAAAAGAGATATAAACTATCGTTACAGATGTTTTAGATTTTTGCTTCTCTGCCGAAAGGGTATATTGGCCGGGAAGATCGTCTGTAGGTCGAAAGAAAATTCTCTCAGTAATATACTATATCAAGTAGATACAGTGAATTCAGTGATAGGCTTCATTTTAAATATGGTCACTCAATGTCACCAAAACTCCAAACTGGGTGACGAAAAGGAATTAAAAAAGGTTTAGAACAGCGATACTCAACCTGCGGCTCGCAAGCCGCATGCGGCCCACCGAGTCTTTTTAAGTGGCCCGGTCATGACCCATTGCTCTAAAAAATTCACAAATTTTAGAACAATGTATTAAAATATTTGGTGGTTAATTCTTTGATTAGAAATCAGATATATCAATTTTGCTTTTTTGCTGTCGATGTTGTATGATTGCGAATTGATATTCTTTTTCTATTTGTAACGATAACGGTTAGTGATAACAGACAACAGTAGAGTAGCGATAATTTTATGGGTGGAACTAATTTTTAACACTCTTTCGTACCTTGCAAGCGAAAAGTATTCAAACGATTTGGAGGTTGACTGTTTTGGAGTGAAAAACAAACATTGAACAGCACTTGTTTGATTTGTCACGAAAGTTCGGTATTTAAAAATACCAGTAAACAGGAATCATTCAATGACACTTTTCTTCCAAGATGTCTTTCAAGAGATGTAAATAGGCTTCATTTAATATTCTTTGCAACAGCAACAAAGTGTTTTGTCAGTGGTAATGTCACAGCAGTAACCAAGACATCCTATGAAGTTTGTCATATTATTGGTAATCATTCGAAACTGTTTACTGATGCAAAAATTGTGGAGGAGCGTTTCTAAAATTCTTTTAATTTAGTGTTAGTGACAAAAATAATATATATATATATATAAATAATAATTAAAACAAGCAAAACAGGAGTTATAATATTTTAATCAATTTTCCACAATTTAAATTTCCAATGTTATCTTTGTTTTAAAGCATTTCCGCGTGAAATAACTACCATATGTATGCGGCCCGCGTGAAATAGCTAACATATGTATGCGTCCCAGCAGAAAAAAAGGTTGAGTACCCCTGGTTTAGAACGATTATTTGATGATGATTCTATACAGGATTCCTCTCATTCTATATGTGGATAATACAGGGAAGCAATACTGGGGTCAAACATTCATGCGTATTACACATTTGCCTTAAACGTAATTATGGATTTGAATTGTTTTCAAGTCTTATGTGATTTTTGAATCTGGACTATTGTGGATTTGTACGTGTGAGATATTTGTTCCTTATTAGAAGGGAATCGGCAATAGAATCAACTTAAGAATTCTAAACAAACTACTCCAAAAGAACCGACCTGTTAACTGCGAGGAAATTACCTGCAACTAAACAATCAATAGCGTTTTATTTTATTTTATTTTTTTTAAACGACGTTTCGAATTAGAGCAAATTGTATAGAAATGACAATTTTACTTGAAAGATCTCTCCCCCCACACACGTAAACAGAGTAAACAGAATACTTTAAAAATAGTATTGCACGTTTTTATTAAATTTAAAGGAATTCTTTTTTGCTCCAATTTGTAGCAATGAAATTGATTAATTAATGAAATAAATGAAAATAAAAAAAAGAAAAAAAAAAGGAATGAAAAACAAACAGAAAAAATGCATATTTTGTATTTACAAAAATTCCAATTGTTGTATTAGATTAAAAAGTTAATTAAAGAGTATCAGATGCAAAGAGAATGAAATTAGATTAGTAGTTTGTTTTTTGCATTCGTTGGATCAGTTTAAACAAATGTTTTCGAATTAATCAGGACAAATTAATAAAAATCGACACATTTTAATTGAAAAATTATCACTTGTTGATACATGCTCTAAATACATCCTGGCATGACATACATTGGTAAATTTCGTATGACTGAGTTTCATTTTCAAAAAACTCAAATAAAGCAAATAGGATAAACTAAAAAAAAATTTCAAAGCATTTTTTTATCAAATAATTCGAAATGAAATATGCTAACATAAAATGAGTGATATTAATCAGAAAACAACAAAAACGCAAAAAATTAATTAACATTTTAAGCAATAAAAATTTTTTTAGATGAAGAAATTCCATAAAATACATTGCGCATTTGTACTCTCCAATCCTTTTTCCCTCGCTGTTACAAAGGCAGAAAATTTATGTAATATTGTTGTCTGTAAAACTGCATCTTATTGGAGAATAAATATTAATTTCCAACCAGAGACAGAACGTTTCGTGTTGTGGAAGTATTTACCATTCGTTATAAACCTCAACAAAACGCTTAAGGATGCAAGACGTTGGGCAATATCCAGATGTCTAGGTCTGTAATCCCACGCTTTTATTTAAGCATTTCGCTTGAATTATGGATGACAGAGTGACAAGCAAGGTGACTCTCTCCCTTTTTTGTGTGGGAAAAAGTGTCAATGAAAATTGTCCGCTTTTAAGTAAAAGCTAGGGAATTTCCCCACTTTCTGGGCATTACGTGAGTGAATTTTGAATTGGCGAGGAATGAGTCGTCGGAAAGTGTTCTTTTGGAACTGATTGGCGCGGAATATAATTAAATGCAATTACATGTCATTAATCGGTCGTTTGACGGAAAATGAATAATTTTACAAACAAATCAATTAAACTAATCTCAATCTCGAGCGGAACAAGAAAAAATATTTAATTTGTCACTTATTTATGATAATGGAAGTAATGAATAAATAGCGAGTATATATATATAAATCGAGAATATAATCTCTACTACGAAGTTCTTATATTACTCTATATTTCTTCAAAAACTTTAAGGTATCCGACTACGTTCGGAACCGTGATTTTAAAATAGCGCATAAATGGATAATTTTCATGATATTTAGTGTCACTTAGATTAGACTACATGTATAAAATTGTTTTAAGGACACACACACACACATTTTGACAAAAAAAAATTATTTAAATACAATATTTTGGCAAAAGATTAACTTAGAATAATATTTTTTCAAAATGTTCTCCTTTTGTGAAAAATGCTTCTATTATACTAATATTTTGCCTGCATATAGCTTAGATATTTTTACAGAGGCTCAACTATGAATTTTGAAAAATTCACATTACTTTCAGATTTACAACCACTTGAAATAATTATTGGCGTTTTTTCTTTAAAATTGCTCCCCTCTGTTGTCGTAAAATACTGATAAAGCCCCTTTTAATTTATATACTTTAAAAATTCTAGTTGAGCTTCTGTAGAGAGGTCTGAGCTATATACAGGCAAAGTATTATTATAATAGAAGCATTTTTCACAGGAGAACATTTTGAAAAAAAAAATTATTCTAAGTTAAATTTTTTGCCAAAATATTGTATTTAAATAATTTTCTTTGTCAAAATGTCCTTAAAAATTTTATACATATATTCTAATCTAAGTGACACTATATATCATGAAAATGATCCATTTATGCGCTTTTTTAAAATCACGGTTCCGAACGTAGTCGGATACCTTAAGATGAAAAAGGTTTCTCTCACTGCATTTCAGATAAAATAGGGTGTCTACGTGGATTTCTGAAGTTTATAATGTACTGATACGTATTGTATTGCATATTTGATGTATTTTTTCTTGTAAGTTTAATTTTTAGCTAACGCATATATATAATATGTGGCAATTAAATTCCCGGAAAGCGCATGCCCTAGCCATCAGGCTTGGTGTGAAAGAGTGGGAACGGAATATAGTTGACCTTGATTCTTCTGGGGCTGATGGCATGTTATTCCATCCCTCTATCTCAGTGCTTCTAAAACTTTCAAAATTTGCGATCCATTTTTCTCTCATAATTTTTATCGCCCCTCCTTATGTAATGACAATGTATTATTGAATGCAATAATAATGCACTTTCACTCTAAAGCCACAAAACGACCTTATTCACAAACCGAACAAGTTATCAATGTAAGTATTAAATTTTGGTTATATTACTTTTAAGTTATAAATATTTTTAGTTACTTTTTAGTAATAGGATAAGTATTATGTAACTTTTCCTAGTTCAGAATGCATTTTGTATTTCTTCCTTTCAGTACATTAATAATAATTTTTTTAAAAATAATCTTTTCCTTTCGACATGCTCGCGACCCCCACGTAGGGTTATCATAACCCCTAGGGGGCACGCCTCACAGTTTGAGGAATACTGCTCTATCAAGTTCAGTTTGTTTTTTTATCCTTGTTTGAGTCAGACATTGTGTGTCGTGTCAAAGTGCTGCTATCATGATCAACTTAAAAATTGAGCTGCGCATACATTTAAAATTCCTCGTGGGAAAGAAAAAAACCCGAACAATGTTTTAAATTGTTAAAAGAAGTGTTTGGAGATAACTGCATTTCACGTGGTCAAATGTTTTAGCGACACAAACGATTTTCGTAAGGCCGGGAGGCTTTTGAAGATGATAAACGTTCTGTTCGACCTGTGTCATCAAGAACTAATGAAAACTTTAAAATAATTAATGAAATCGGTGCGAAAAACCAAGTTTGAGTGTTCGAATGATATCAGACATTATGAACATTGACAGAGAGACAATAAGGAAAATTTTGACCAAGAATTTGCATATGGTAAAAGTTTGAGTGAAACTGTCTCCGAAAAACTTGATTAAGACAACTCCGCGGTGCACATTGCACTCTCTCAGTTCTCGATGAACAAACGCATTCCTGTGCTCGACCATCCACCGTACTCACAAGATCTCGTCCCTTACGATTGAAACCTGTTACTTGAAATGAAAAATGCATTGAAGGAAACACATTTTCAATCTGTTGGTAAGGTGAAGGCAAAAACGGCAGACTTACTGAAGAAGGACACATCAAATGAGCCATAGCACTGATTTGAATGGTAGAAAACTCGTATGCAGCTATGTATTGATAAGGAAGGGGAGTATGTGGAAGGGGATTAAAAGGTACTTATGCATTGTTTTCAATACAGCTAATTTTTAAGACTAATTTGGTTATAAACTGTCATAGTAGTAAATATAAATTTTCTGTTAATTCCATCGAGTAGCTTGTAATAAGAAAGTATCATCTTTTAAGGGACGGGAGAAAATATTGCGATTAGATTTGATTTTTTATTTACGCCGCACTGTGAAGTAATACGAGAACAACTGGCGATGAACTTCATAGTTTTGAACCACGATCAAGTGACGAGATTGACTCTTAAGCTGTCACTCCCTCTCCAAGTTGCCGCCCTCGTCCTGTCCGATTTAACGAGCATAATCTCCTTTAAACGTTAGATCTTCATTGGCACTAGGACTCGAACTTGAGACTCGACAACGCCGGGCTCAAGCTCGTGACCTTGGCCACTCAGAACTAGTGCAACCACTAAAAATATTGTAAGAGTAGAAATATAGAGATTCCTTTTACACATTAAACACATAATTTTCCCAGATATCTATAGCTCTTAAGAAGCGTCCATTAAAAGTATATAACACAATATGCTGGCATATGGATATCAACAGTAGTATGTAATTGTAATGGTAAGCTTTGCAATGTAGTTGGAAAATAATTCTTAACACACCTAACACGAAATAAAGGTGGGAACTAACATCAATTCAAAATTATGTCATCGGAGAGTGTTCCAATTGCTTAATCTAACTCTTAGTTTGCGAGAGATTCGTTCTGCTTGCCCGTCTAGAGGTGTGGGAGGAAGGGAAGAAACACTAGCCATATTCAAAAACAATCTATGTATTGATCTCACAAAATAGCAGTACTGATTCAATTAATTTCAACGAGAAGAGATGTTCTAAATATAAACAATAAGTGGATTAACAGCGAGATGCACGAATTATGAGAAGACTATCAATATCGACCCTCTAATTGTAGGATCAAATCAATTGTCCAAATTATCTTAACACTATTAAATTTTAGTGACCAATCGTCACATTAATTCTTTCACCTATCAAATATTTGAAATACTTTATAAAATACTATAATACTTGATCAGTAGCAATCTGTTCTATCTCGTCACTTTATCTCTCTCCTCTCCAGCTAGCTTGAAAACCTATACTATATAAAACAAACTAAATTTAAATATCACGGTTTCTTCTTCAAAGGGCTTGGTTGTAAATAAACACGAATTGATATCCCAAAGATTCCCCAAAAGGGTTAATTAAAAGTACACGGATAGATCCGTCACAAGTTCTCATGCGTGTATTTATCATAATTTCCTAAAACAAGTGTGTGTGTGAATTTCAACTAAAACTCCAACCTAATATATTTGCCAGAAAAAAAATTACGGATATTGGCGCATCTGAATTGTACAGATATATTCCGGTCAGGTTTCAAAATACTCGAGGATGTTATAAAATTATTTCCATTGCCCCCTACATCGATATTACAGCATTATATTATAAATATTGTTGCAAATTTGCTTGGGGGGAAAGCAACCGATGACTCCAATTATTTGAATAATAATAGATTTATTAATGGACAAAGACAAATACAGATATAACACAAATATATTATTACCTATTATTTACAGCAATGGAAAACCGCACTCAATATAAACAAGCCCTAATGCGCTCTAGAAATGGTTTTCTAAAGCAGTTCTATCAGCAGGAACTCAGGCAGGTAAAGTCTCCTTATCTTATTGCAGTCAACACACAAGCAGATTCTGATCTCGATTGACATTCTGAACTCCACCGACCTTTATATAGCGTCATGAAAATTTGTAGAAGGGTCAACCCTAGGGTCTTCTCGATAATTCCTTGACGATGTTATATTTTTTTTGTCAAGTGCTATAAAATCACCAATCCGGTTACCGTGTCACATCTTCTTCAATTGCCATCATCATATTTTTCAAGTTAATGCCCAGAAGCGAACTTTGCCTGTAAAACTCAATTTTCCCACAAAAAGACTGTTTCAGAGATGGAAACAGCACATGCGGCGTGTTTCAATATTAACTTGCTTGAGATTATAATAAAGGCCGAATATTACTTCTAATTTCGTATTCCTAAATGTGTGTTCAAGATGTTAGCGTATTTAATTAAAAAAAATATTTCCCCCTTTTTATTTTAGGTGTACATATTCTTATTTGTAACGAAGTCATTTTCATTCATTGAATACTTGACATCAATTTACATTAATCAAAGAACTCATGATTCAATTAAAGCAGTTTTCTCTTTAAAATTCCTTAACGTGATCCATTTAATAATGGGTGTGACTACTAGCGGTGAAATTCCAACATATTTGTTGATGTTTTTCCTTGGAATTTTTCCGAAAGATTTTGAATTGTTTGAAAAGATACCTCTCAATCTCATTAAAGAGTCATGATTATAAATAAACTAATAATACAATCTTAAATAATGGATAATTACACATAAGTGATTCTGAAAATCGAGTTCGTCACACCCAGATAAATCACTACGCGTGTCGCAATTACTGTAAACAAATTCATTCTAAAAACGCGTTCATAGAAAGGCTAATTTGCTTGCTGAACCATCCCATATAAACAGATAAAAATTATCGAGGTGCATGTTTTCAACTTTCTTTCTATGGGACAGAGGAATGTCCTAAATTGCAAATGATGAAGATTAAAAATGTATTTATGTAAATAAAACACTTTTTCATTTGGATGTTTTAATTCATTCTCATAGATCCTGTGAAGCAGCTCGAAACTGTTTAACATTATTAATTTTTAATTTAATTTAATTTTAATCTATATCTTTAAAACACTTTGAAATCAAAAAGTATGATTTGGATGATTGAATTCACTGTTTCCATCAATTACATAAGAATGGAAAAGTGGATGTCTCTCTATCCAAACTTCCATGTCTCTTCATAAGAAACTCATTTACAGTAAAATCCAGCCAAAAACATGCACCAATATTTTTAAACTACAATTTTTAATTTTTAAAAACATTTACCGTATAACGCACTCTTCCTTTTTCAATTCCTACTATTATAGTTCACACTCTCCTTATATATATATATATATATATATATATATCTTTTTCCCCCTCTATTATGTCGAAAACTCTGCTGTATGGGGAAGGTTGAATCCATAAAGTATTGCTAACCCTAAATCTCTGGCCTGATTCAGAAACAGCTTTAGAAATCGTAATAGGTCTCCAGTTTAGACCAAAGACTTTTTTGTATCTACATCTGTTGTGTCTTGTGAACTCCAACATCTTCTTTCTTTAGCATTGTAGGTTCTAGAACTTTTTCACTTTTATTTTATTATACTATATATATATATATATATATATATATATATATATCTTGCTCAAATTTTCAATCCTTAATAAAATATTTTTTTATTTATCCACTCAAGTTCAAATAAATTTTTTAAAACTTGTAGTGGATGTCACTGGATCTTGATGTTAATACAGTTTTTTCTAATATTAACCCTTTATCTACCGACGGTACTTATAAGTACTACTCACTTTAAAATTACATAGAATAACCCTTTTTGCGAACATTCTGATGATACTTAGCAGGAATATTCTTTGAAATCCACTCTTCCAAGATATATGGCAGCACAGGCTCTGTGATGAGTATTTTAGCAGGGAAGGCGAATAGTTTTATAGCAGAAATTGTGTTTTCAGCTGACGGCGTTTTCAGTGGATTGCAAAGATTATCATTACTGTCCCGAAAAAATAGTTAATGACAAAATATTTAAGTGTCTTATTTTTTCGTGTGTTAATGAAGACCTTAAAAACAATTTGACTATTTATTTTAAGTGAATGAACAGTTAATTTATTTTACTGTTGAATATCTTTAATTAATTAATTAGCTCTAACGAATTAAATTTCCCAATGTTGAGTATTTTGTTTGTGTATATCCCTTAATTTTCAATTTAGTGATCCAAAAAAAAATATTGCATGAAAAAAAGTGCAGTACATCATAATACGCGGTAGTTAAAGGGTTAATTCATTAATTAAATTTAGTTAACTAAAATAAAATTTTTCTTTGTTGAGCAAAGTAGGAATTGACTTAAATTTTTTTTTTTTTTATACTACCTGTTTACGAAAAATCCCGAAATGTACGTGCGCAATATAGTATTCTTCTAGAGCCACAACAGTTTAAGTTCATAAGGTATTTCTTTAAAATATACAGTATTCTTATATATGTAGAAGTCTAATTTTTTATGCTCATTTTACTTTACTTTTAAAGCTATCATTTTTATACCCGGCGTATAACGTGCACCCGTTAATTTCTATCATATTTACTGTATTTAAAGAGCACGTTATACGCCGAATTTTACGGTAGATATAAAACACAACAGTCCCTGTTATTCAGCACGACTGAGGAGATTAGGAAATATTGATTCATCTTGTTGTCTATAGAACTCGTTAAATAGTACTTATAATGTCAAAAACACCGAAATGCTACTATGTTATACAAAATCGCACATATTTTTAAAAACGTTTTACAAAGAATAATCAAAGTATGAAATGGGCACAAAAATATCATCTGCTATTGGGAAATTTAGATAAAATTATGATAAAATTACTTAAAACTCATATATATATATATATATATATATATATATATATATATTTCTATCCCTAATATAATAAAATAAGTAAAATAAAATATATATAAGTATAGGCAAATAATAAATCCTACAAAGCAAAGAATGGATGAAAATGGATTGTTTTATAGGTTTTGAAATTTATTTCCCCTATTCTTTGTGCTTTATAGGGTTTACAATTTGCTTAAACTTATTTTATTTTATTATGTATTTTCAGGCATTAATTTAGGCTGTGTTGCGCCAATTAATGCGAGAATAGTTAGATACTGTACATATTTGTATGTTATTTCGATTCATATATACTTAAGAAAATACTCTTTAGAAAACTTGATCAGCATACGTTTAATTCTCAAAAAATAATCTGAGATTTTGTTTAAAAGGAAGAAAAATGTATGAAGTATTCATTTTGGGAACAAAGTCACGAATCATAATAGTAGGTCTTATGCATCAATAACTATGCTAGAGTTCCTGTAATGATATTCTAGATTTTCATAAAAAGTGTAGAGCTAATTTAATCTTTCCGAGAAAAAATTTAATATATTTTTTTTTAAATTTATTTTTGCATAATTTGAATTTTTTCTCGTATAAAGTAAAATTGAGATTGGAAAAAGTTTTATTAAATTATTGAAATATATAATATGAAAGAATACAATATATATTTTTGAATACAAAATCTGGAAGGAAATTTTCAAAACAGGATTTCTTCTGACCCGAATTATAACAAGATTGAGTAATAACAGTAAAGAACGCGTGTCTTTGTTTTTTATTATTCTTTAATTAACAAAAAATATTTCTTAATATAGTACATTAATTGAATGAACTAATATTCTTCATTTGAAAGTAATTTCTATAAATTTTATAAATAAATATAGGATGCTGTTTGCTATTCATTACTGCTATCAATTCAAACGAGAATTTTTACTTTTTGATATTTATTATATGGAATGCAAAAGAATTTTGGGCACTTATTTTCTTAAAAAAAGAAATCATTTTTCTCATTTTGTTGAGCTTATTAAAGGGTAAATGATAGCATGATGGACCACTCTAACTTTTCTTGTCTGTAATCAATGTATGACATATTTGAACAGAATTAAGTCTTTCTCAGCATTTCAAATATTTCCTCATTTTGCTCTCCTCCAATAAATTCCGAGAGGAAACTATTTTATATTCAAATGAATGAGGTCTAAGAGATGAGAAATCTTATAACATGCGCAAAGTAATAATAAACTCCTTAAAAATGAAGAATTTCGGAAGAATTGAAGAACCCTTAGAATCCAAAACGGTTCCAATTCTTCTTGAAAAGGAAACTTTCATACAAATTGTGTGTGTGTGTGTGAGGGGGGGAGGTAGTTAGGGGTGCAAATAAATATTTTATACCATTTTCTTTTATCAAGAATTGCTCCAGTTCTTTTCGCAAGAGATGAATGGGTGAGATAACCTTCTTCCAGAATTGTCCTCAGGCCATGATTTTTATATGGTGTAGTCCTCTTATTTTCAATATTATTCCATATAATTAATAATTTTACGGCTGATGCTCGGATTTACCTTCGAACTTGGCACTTGCAATTTCACCTCTTTGTGGAAAGCCATTTCCTTCACTTAGAGCTAAATCTTATAGTTTAGAACTAAATTCTACAGTTTTGCAAAAATTTGAGAATATAATGTAATTATATAAATATACGATAACCAGTTGCGCACACAAGGGGTCCGCCCAGGACCGGACCCCTCCTCCCCCTATATCCCTTGATTTTTTTTCCCGATTGATTATAATCCAATGTATGTAGTACGTAAAATTTAATTATTTATTATTAATAATTAATTTGATTAATTAATGTTAATTATTTATTCAAAAATCAATTTTTTACTATCCCCCCCGAAAATGGACAAATTCACAAGAATATGTTGGGTGGCGTACTGAAGCATGATACGAGAATGGTGGATTTTTGACCTGGACCCCCCCGCCCCCTTTAAAAATTCCTGTGTGCGCCACTGTTGAAAACTTTTACATTTATTCTACAATATTTGGTAATAATAATATTAGTATTTTTAGAAAAGTTTTACATTAATTTGCTTATCCCTTTTATGTGATCAAAATGTGGATTATATAAAAAAAATCACAATTCTAAAGCGCTACATTAAAACTTTTTTTCCCCCTATCCTAATTCAGTTTATTTTTACC
Source organism: Trichonephila inaurata madagascariensis (assembly GCA_019973955.1). Lineage (NCBI taxonomy): Eukaryota > Metazoa > Arthropoda > Arachnida > Araneae > Nephilidae > Trichonephila > Trichonephila inaurata. The sequence continues at coordinate 43,595 of BMAV01008169.1, read as the reverse complement.
AACATTAATGGGTGCCTATTCCCGCCGAGTTGTTAGTTTTATAACTATCATCCATTCGCGCATTGAAGGTATTTAGACCGCGAAAAGTCTAAATCATAGAAATAGCTCACTGTAACCGCAACATTAAATATTTGTAACTGATAAATGCAAACAAAATCAGCTAGATGGCAAGAAAACTTTTAGTAAAGGTTTCCCATTCAATCGACTTTCACGCAATGAAGTGTTTGTTTATTATTTGTTGAGCGTAAAGATATCTTCTTGAAGTGAAAATTTATTTATAATTTACAGTAAAAGTCGTTTAAATTGGACCGAAATCAATAGGCATAACCTAAATATCTGTAACCATTTATCGAAAACACATACTTTGTATTTTACTTAAGTAAACATTTCTCTCAGACAAATAAACTGAAAATTAAATGCAGAATAATTCTCAGTAATTAAAATAAATAACTTTTCCCTTTGTAACAACAATAATGCCTCACATATTTTCAGCAAATTTTGAGATTTCAATGGAAACGGTTAACTTACTTTAAATCCTTGCCACATCAAAAAGAGATACGTTTATATTCCCTCTACAATATTTAATATTTACAGTTTGTATGTGTCAACAGCTCTAACTCTTAAACAGATATCTATATTTTTTTCAAAATTCCAAATGGGTACCACACTTGCTTTTTTCATGGTTACAGTTCCGTTAAATAAACTTTAAACATGAAATGAAATAGAATTAACCAAACTGTTTTGAAAACATTAATTTTTGAATTTTGATTGGTTCTGCATCAATGTCGAAATATCAAGCAAGACCAGAGCTATTCCACACCACACCAATGGGAGGACTTTGAGCCTCGACAAATTTAACGTTCATCGGTTCCTCTACACTGCGGGTCTTCAGTGACACTCCGACTCGAATCCGTGACATTCCGGCCACGAGTTCGTGATCACAACTACAGGGCTATCGGGCCACATCTTTTGGTCGAAGTAGAAGTCTTAAGCATTCAGGTGATGCGCATATGATTTCGTATTGTCCTGTTGGAATGTGGCAGCCAGCAAACTCTGAAGGGTGGAAGCGTAACGCAGTGTTTCTTAAACTGTGGGGCGTGATAACTCTACGAGGGGGGAACGAGCATGTTGAAAAATCGAAAACAAAAGATTATTTTACAAAAATTATATATTTACTGAAAGTAAACAAACAAACTATATTCTGGCATAATAAAAAAGTAAAATACACATTTACACTGATATAACAAACTTGTAAATATATCAATACTGCTCAATGTATTTTATAATTAATTTAACAAGACTATATATATAAGTTAAGAACAAGTTTATAAATTACCAGTAGCTCTATGGGCTTGTCATGTATAAAATTATATGCAAAAATTAACACTTATCTTAATCCCTTAAATACGGATTAAAAATACCGGGACTCATTCCCCAATGTCACTGTTTAACACGTAGGCGAGCCTATAAGGTGTATTGGGGGGAGGGGAGGGGTAGAAAATCGATAAATAAGCAAATCCTCTGAAATAAGTGTAAATCCTTCGCAAATACTATCAAGTTCACTTTACTGCATTCCAAAACCTTCGGAATAATTTTATGGATAGCAGTGCACAGAGAAGATTGTACTTGTGAAAAACGTATATATACGTCCGGGGCAATTAACACACTGGTTGAGCAAGCCGGCGGCACTTAAGAGGTTTAAGTCGTAATATAGGTTTAGCGTCAAAGTATAGTATTATTGATTTCAATACATTGTTATTGTAAGGAAGGAGGGCGCGATGAAAATCATGATCGAATATTGGGTCGCATATTTTGAAAGTTTGAGAAGCACTGGCGTAACGGGTTCTATTCGGGCTTCCATTATTCCTCTTGGAGAAAATACTCTTTTTAAGTGTGATGTTAGTTGAAACCACTTTCCGTAGAGAAGACTTGGTTTTATGCAAAAGCAAACTTCTATTTAAGTGCCAATCATTGTGTAGGTGAGGTAATGGCTGAGATCCTAAGTGGAAAGTATAGTGCGAGCGACCTTTGGTCGCACTTCGTAATATTAAATCCAAAGGGAAGGATTCATAGAAAGGTGGAAGACCTTACGGCTGACGACTTAGCAAGTTGGAAACAAAAGTGTTCAAGAAAATAATTAAGATAAATGCGTCTATATATTTAATAGGATTAATAAGTTTTATTGCTCCTCGAATTTAATTATCGGAGTGCATTCTCATAAGTGCTAAAGGCTGAATAAAAGTAGTTAACTTTAGATCATGACGGTTTCTTGCTCGAATCCTCTCACACCCGCGACCGACGGGTCACGACAGAAGGAGACTAGGTCCAAAGCTTTTGAGATATAACTCTAGCTGGTCATTGCACCGGCAATGTTTATTGGTGTATAAAGGAGTCCAGTACCCCACCCAAAATTATAATACCGGGCGTAAGACCAATATGATGATGTATAATACTACAGCTAAGCAACTTATCTTAACGATGTCTCGAAACACGAATCTAACCATGGTGATGTAATTTTTTTTATTGATTATGTTACAAAGAGCTTCATGATTCTGTTCTCTTCCACTTAGATGAGACCATTTTCCTTCTCGTTGTCTGAAATATGTTTTCTATATTTCATTTCTTTTCCTACACTGTTGAATGCAACACAATTAATTAAAAAACTGCGTATTTTATATGTGGAATATTTCTAAACTTTAAGGTGACAGTACACAAGAGACGTTTTACTTTAAGATGGGTAGTCTTTTTTTTTTTTTTTTTTTTGTAGAATGTCTTAAGTAATAAATTACTGTACAAACTTATCCAAAGGTTAGAATGTTTTTCTATGTATAAATGAATTTTGGGAATTCAGCTTATACTTCACTAGGCAGTAACAGCCTTAAGATCATTTTTACAAAAAAATAAAAAAAAAAAAAAAAAAAAAAAAAAAAAAAAAAAGAGATTTGGACCTCGATTAGGATGTTTGTTTTCGGACTGAAATAAGTATTCCAATATTAAAACTACATTTTGGCGTCATTATTGTATAGCAAATAGCATACTTTATTAGATTGTCTATTTATATTCCAATCGATTTGTTTCTCCCTGAGAAAAATACTTTCCCTATCCATCTCCTATACATGAAAAGTTAAACTGATAAATCACTTTATTTGCTTTAGTAAAAAGTGTTATATTCATAAAAATTTAAAAATTTTTAGAGCATAATCCATCCGTCGACCAATGTGGTAATTTATGTAAAATTATTCAAATTGGCGAATAATTTGCAGAAATAATTGCATTTAAACAATATTATTTAATTCTTTTATTTTTTAAAAAGGTTCATAAATAAGCGAATTGTCTAAAAAACTTCATTATACAGGGAATGGTTTGTCTGCTTATGAATAAATAGATACTGTTTCCGTAAAGCATTCTTTTTTAATGGAATATTTCTGTAAAAAAAACTTTAGAAATACATCAAGCATTTTCAGGTAGAAAATCTAATTGCTTTGATGTTATTTTTTGAACGAATTATTGTACAAAATATTTCATTCTGCATTACTCTATTCTCTTCCGCTTACATGAGAACATTCCCCCTCATTCTGTTATTTGTTACTTTCGCCAAAATCCCAAATTTTAATCATTTTACTAAAAAAATACGTTAAGAAAAATAAAGTAACTCAAACAAGCTTATTGTATGGAAAAGTTTTTTCCATTATAGTTTGAAATCAACGGTATTTAACGACAGTTTTGGGGTCGGACGAAAATGGTCGACAAACTAAATATCGATTGCAACATCATAAATTAATGTATATACAAACTTATATTTAAAGAATCCGACTACATTTTGAACCATGATTTTAAAAAGTATATAAATGCATAATTTGTTTTTTTATATATATTTAATGTCACTAGAATTAAAATATCATATAAAATCTTTGTAAGGATATTATTAAGAGAAAAAATTATTTAAAAGCAGGTTTTTGGCAAATAATGGAGAAAAAAATGACATCTTTTCTTAACATTTCCCCTTTATGAAAAATGTTTCTGTAATAATATTCTACTCGTACGGGGTGTCCCAGGATTATTGGGGCAAACTTTAAGGGAAGGTAGGGCACATCACAAGGATTCAGGTTTGCATAGCAATCCGTGGTCGGAAACGTCATGGGAAAGTAGTATGACAGGTATAAGAAATGAAGAGACACAAGACTGATATCATTTTAAATATTTATTTGTCAAAACTGGGAGTTTGAGTCTCTCGTGTCCTGCCTTCACTACGCCTATTACCTCGTAATGATTATATTCACCCAAATTGTGACATCCGGTGGCAGGGCCAATTTAAGCTCATTTTTAGGGCCCTGGGAGCAGAAGATCTACAGGCCCCTTGACACCAGCAGATATCGAAATTTATAAAAATAAAATCATGTTAAGTTCAGCGCCTGCCCCAAGCGCCCAATGGATAAACTGGCACTGTCCGGTGGTCTGCTGAATCTCTGTGTGGGGCGATGCAATCTTTCTGCTGCTCGTGCATTTCCTTCTATCAATCCTTAAATCAGGTGCATATCTGCCAGCTCGGTGCTTGTAAAACGTTCCATACTGCTCTGCGGGTGATGACAGCTCAAATGACTGCCATGATGCAGGTTTGTTTTGACCAATGCTCTTATAAATAACACCACCTAACCCCGAACGAAGACGTTTCCGACCATGGGTTGCTATACAAATCTGAATACTTTTTTTGGGGGGGATGTTTCTTATGTTAGTTTCTTAGTTTGTCTCAATAATCTTGGGGTACCCTGAAAAACTAATACTTCTCCAAAGGGCCTTAACTAGGATTTCTGAAATATGTAACTTAGAAGTGGATTTATTCATATTTTAATACATCAGAGGAGAGAGATTTTAACAAAAACATAGGTTATTATTTCAATTGATAGTAACTCTGAAAATAACATGAATTTTTCAAAGATCCTAGTTCAGGCTCTGTAAAGAAGTCTTAGTTATTTATATGGAGAAAGAGAAAGAAAAAAATATTATTATGAAAACATTTTCCATAAAAGGAAAATGTTTTGAAAACATGTCATTCTTTCTTTATTTTTTGTCAAAAATTACATTTAAAATAATATTATATATATGTTCTAATTCAGATGACAATAAATATCAAAAAAGCATTCTTTATATATACTCTTTTTCAGAATAACTGTTCTAAATGTATTTAGATACCTTAATATTAGAACAGTTTTTTTTTATCTAAGAATATGTTTCGAGTGTGATTCTCTCCTCCTTGGATTTAGAAAGAGACATCTATAAGTACTAAAATAAAATGGGAACTATGCTGCAATTACGGAGAAATCTAAATAGAAAAATAATTCTGAAAACAATAATCGTATTTGGCTAACATGAAAGCAGAATACGACTTTCGATACCATCAGTTCCAGCAGATGTAGATCGGTGTGGTAGTTGGAGACTGAGCAGCGCGCGAAGTAAAATTACAAACTTTTAATAATCTGATACAAAGTAAACGCTTCGCTTTCGTGAGTTCACGATTTCAGAACTCATTTTCGTTTCACGACCGAGGCGTGGGGGTGTCGCCCAGTCCTTGACATCCAGTCCTAATTCGTTCCCTCAACGGCACGCGCACTACAAAAGATCGACGAACGTCGAAGGTTATTAGAGCTATTGTTGTAACTTTTTATTTTTCTTCGGGTTTTCTGCGCTGGCATAGTTCTTTCATCCATCAGAAGGCGGCGACAACAGTTTCCACATTTCATCGCTTAGAGTGAATGGAAATGTTCCTCAAACACCCTCCCTCCGCATGGATAACGTCACTAATTTCCTACAAAATACCGTGTATGCAAAGCGCTAACACTAAAAACGGGGTTAGGTTAATAAAGTTTTTTGAAAGTCGCATTTTCATTCCACAAGAATAATAAATAGAAGTCGTATGTTTATTTATACAATAAATAATTATGTTCCTTAAGAGTAGGACATAATTATCTAAATAAATTTATGCTTGTTACTTTATGAAAGATTTCTATTGAATAAAACGAAATATTGATATAGTAACACCTCGATATCCGGAAGCTTTGGTTGTAATCTCAACCCCTTGAACACTAGACTGCATTTTCTAGTATCCCCAGAAATCTGAGATTTCTGGGGATACTGACCGTGATGTTATGACGCATATTTCATTTTTCCTTTTAACTCTGACGAAGGCGCACGTTTGTTCGTGTTTAATTACACTCGTTCTGAAGCTTGTATATCTATTTTTTAATTCCTCTCTACTATTAGTTCATTCTCTCCCTATATATATATATATATATATATATATATATATAAATGTTTATTTATATATTGATGTATGTGTGTATACATATATATATATATATATATTGTTCAAATTTTCAATCGTTAACAAAAAACATTCTATTCATCCTTTCAAGTTCAAATACATTTTTTAAACTTGTAGTGGATGACACATGATGTTAATAGAGTTTTTTCAAATATTGATTCATTCATTAAATTAAAAAATGAATGCATAGTAACAAACAAAAATAATAGTCCAACACCATATATAGAAAGGAAAATCGTTCGTTGTGTCCCTGTAGTGCAATGGATAGCACGATGGACTTCTAATCCAAAGGTCGAAGGTTCGAATCCCACTTAGAATAGCCTAATTTCTGAGAAAGTGTGATTTCTTTGTTGCTGCACTATTTTATTAGAATAATTAAATTTAATGAAAGAATAAAGAGTAACACAAAGAAAAATAGTAAAACACCTTATATATAAATATAGAAAGGAAAATGGAAAATTGCAAGGAAAGTAACTTTTTTTTCGTCACTTAATAGTATGATTCTGTCACATGTATATACATATTCATATTTATTGTAATTATTTAATAAAAAGTAACTAAAATATAAAATTTTTCTTTGTTGACCTAAATAGGAATTGACTCAATTTTCTTTTATATGACTAGTTTATTTTTACTGTTTCTTGCCAATATGGCATCCTCGTTGGATTTCAACGAAACTGATACTGAATGAGAATGTTTTCCGGAAACCGATGTATACGACAGTGAGTCTGATGTGGATTCATCTATTTGTTATAAGAAATGAAACAAGAATGACAATACACATATGTAACGCACGTGGAAAAGCTTAATGTTCCTTGGAACTTTTCAACCTATATCACAAAGA